>VYZS01005304.1:0-10973 GCA_013400695.1 Neodrepanis coruscans | reverse complement strand
ATCAACCAGGTGTCCTGTCCTTGCAGTCACTTTCACTTCTCTGCTACAGAGTTTGGCAACTCTGGCTCCCTTTTATCTACCTAAGAAGAAGCAGCTGAAAAACGGATGATTAAGGCGCTTCAGAAACCTTTGGCACACCCCTAATTTAAAGAGCAACTCAGCCCATTTTGTGGTTACACCCACCCCTACGAGCAGGCTCTCAGCAATGCGTGAGTTGCCAGTGTGTGTGTGCACGGCATTGGATGAGGCTCCATTAGAAGCAGTAGAAATTAGAAAATAAAAGGAATTTTCCCAGTGGAATAAATTTTCCATTCTTCAGCATTTTCTTAGTTTCTCATTGCCACACTGCTCAGTTTCCCACTGTAAATCAGTCAGTGCTGGGCGTCCTGTGGGTCTCTGTGTTAGCTGTGCTGGTGTGATTCAGAGGGAGGAGGGAGGACTGAGCTGCAGAGGTCTGTCCTGAATTCTTCCCTCACTCATCTGAGGTTCAGGAGCACAGGTTTCAGTGGACACCTGCCTGGTGGGAGGTCACAGCCCATTTATAGATTCTCTTCTCCTAGTGTTTAGCTCAGGTCTCTCTGTTAGTTGCCATGCTGTCTCAGCAGATTGAGAGGAATGTTTCCAGCCTCCTGTGTGTTCCTTCAGATTGCTAAAGCAGTGTCTATTTCAGCAGCTAAGAATTCGGTATATTTACTTTTTCTGAAGGAGTGAAGTTAATCCTGTTAACATGATATGTGTGTGGGGAGAGAGGAATTAATTCCTGAAAAGCATTTAATCCAGAGAGCAAGACAATGGCTGAGATAAGACTGATATAACACTGATTTATGGGGAAGTTCATAAGCAACTGATTGGGGATTAGTTCAGTTCCCAGTTGTAAAAGAATGTTACAACTGTGCAAGGTAAATAACATGCCTAGTGAAGAAGACTAGTGGGTAAAAGTTGCTAAATAAGATATACATCTCCGTGTGTGGCAGAGGCTGGGGAAGGCAGATGCAATTAATGCACAATAATCTAAAGCAGCTCCCTTCTCTTTGCCTGTCACTGGGACTCAAAGGTGAATGTGCCACCAAGGGGAACGTCTCTGAGTGTTCCCCTCTGGTGAGTGCTGGGGTGGGGGATGCAGTTCTGGGAGCTCTGCTGGCCCAGACAAGGCGTATGCCCTGGAGGGAGCAGGGTATTGCCAGCATTGCCCTCCACCAAAGTCCTGTTGGAAGGGGAGAGGAAGGATGGTGAAACAGTGGGGATGAGGTGAGGAGGCACAGGAAGGCACCATGTCCTTCCCTCTGTTCCTCCTCTTCCCTGCCTTGTGATGTGCAGCCAAGCTGACACCCAGGGTAGGAACTACTGACATACAGTCACAGCTCTGGGGTTTAATCCCAAATAAAGCTGAATTGTCCTTAGAAGCAGCCAGAGTCAGTAAGCTGCTCAAATATTAGCTAGTGTGTTGTTTTAGTTTACAGTGGGTAGAAATAACCTGTGGATTGTCTTAGGTGGTTTGAATGAGACCTTTTTGCCCGTTAAGGCTGAGAAGTGAGCATACATAGAAAATCTATTTTGCTGTTTTTATTGAGTATTAATATTACAGTGCAGCCACACTTTTCTCTGGCAGAAGTAAACCAAGTTATTTTTCAAGTTCTCTGTGAACACACAGAGTAGAATGTGCAGCTGCAGAATCAAGACTCAGTAGGAGAGACCCGTGTGTCCAGTTCAGCTTTCGGGTTTATATTGTCTGTTCTCTGAAGGGTTTTTATTCTCCTGCATAACACCTTCTCCACAAAGGGCTTGCACAGGAACATGTAGATGAGGGGGTCCATGCAGACGTTGGTGGCTGCCAGCCACAGAGTGCTCTCTTTGGCCACGAAGAGCTGGTTCTGCAGGTGGCAGTTCATGTGGGCAGTTGTTTGGCTCAGGGTGTAGGGGACCCTGCTGAAGTGGTAGGGGGCAAAACATAAGAAGAACACAGTAAAAATGATGAATACTTTCCCCTTGATTCGTTTTCCCCTTTTGTTGTCTGTCTTCTGTGTTTTTATATATGACTCATATACCTTCTTGGCAATAATTATATAAAATAACATCATGAGGATGAGGACAGTCCAGAAGATGAGCTGACAGATGTAGCTGACAGCTTCATGCCATTTGAGTCCCAGGTAACTCTTCAAGGAGGCACACTTCCTCACGGACTGCGGCGTCGCCGTCTTGTTCGATAAGATCGTGTTGGGCAGAGAGAGAACAAGGAAGAAGAGCCAGACCAGACCTGTGAGGATCTTTGCTGAGGTCAGGTTTTGCACCCAGAACTTGCCAAAGGGTCTCACAATCTTGAGAAATCTGTCGAAAGCCATGATCCCGAGTAGCACTATGCTAATGTACATGGTGTCATAGAACACCACGGCTGAGAAGCGACACACAAAGGCTTTGAGCTGCCACGGCCCCAGGCCAGAGTCTGTCAGGATCTTCAGAGGAAGCATCAGGGTCATTATAAGATCAGAAACTAAGACATTTTTCAAGTAGACAATGAAAGGTGATGTACTTGGAATGTGGAAGAAGGCCCAGCAGGCCAGGCTGTTCAGTACGAGTCCCAGGAGGAAGATGAGCGTGTACAGCACTGGGAAGAGCAGGTGGGTGATGGAGGTGTCCCGGTGGCACAGTGTGGAGGAGGGAATTCTGCTGGTGTTACCAAGAGTGCTCGTGTTTGCTGAGTCTCCCATTGCTTGAAAAGGACTTCTGTGAAAAGGAGGGAAAAAACACAAAGCATAACTTTCTGTATTTAACATTATACGTTCCTTACAGTGATGGCACATTTGCATGAATAAACACAAAGCCTGAGTGTGGTTTAGACCAACCAATTTCTCTGCTGGTTCATAGAAAATCTACATCTTTGCCCACTTTTAAGTTGTTTACAAACTAACATTCACTGAAACTTTAGCATGGTACATCCTCATTCTGGAGGCCTGAGGTAATGTCATAGCAGGATATAAAAGCAGATTGCCTGGAGCACCATTGGTATTTCCATGGAAATATATTTTAGTATTGAATAGAAATACCACAGCTGTGGCCCAAAAGCCAAGCACTTCTGGGGAAGTGACTTCTGGTATTTCTTTTCAAGCACACACAGTTTTCCTTTCTCAGCACATCTTTAGCTAGCGCTCTCCAAGGTCAGATGCACACTGGTGGCTGTCAGCCCTGACTGCCCCATCACACCCCCTGAATGTTCCCACCATGCAAGTACCTGAGCAAACCTGCAGCAGCTGTAGCAGAGGTCTCTGTGGCTGTCCCCGACTCATCTACTGCTCCTCTGCCAACAGATGCCTCAAGCCAAGTATTAAGAATGGGGAAATGTGTAGAAGGATGAGACCTTTTTTCTGTTGGTGTAGTGTGTGGTTTCCTTCCTCATTTTCATGTGTTGCCCAAGTTAGTTAATGTTAGTGTTTGTTTGTTGCTTTTCTCTGTTCCCTTTGCTCTTTGTGAGAAATCACACTGACTTCTCCTAAACTAGTAAAGGAAACCTGACCCCATCCTTCAAGATAGATCCATTTCTGGGTTGTGTGTGAGTCAGATCTCCTGCACCTGCAGTGGGCCATTATGATTTGGCTTCTTCAGAGAGGTGGGATGAACAAATAACAGAGCATTTTCTGGCAGTTTTCCAGGATAATCCTCAAATATAGCTCCTGTTTGTTGTTTGTGTGTGAATTCTCTATTCTGGATGACACTAGTTGTTGTCAAGGCATGACCAGGGTCTGCTCAGAGCCACCTTACAGTGCTTACTCAGCTCCAAAACCATGTGCACTGACATACTCAGGGACTGCCCCCTCTCCTTGTGGCCTGGGAATGCTGACACATGGACCTGAGCTTGACTTTGGATCTCCAGAATGGATTTCTGGTTTGTTTTGGGCTGTATAGCCAGGTGACACACTGTGCTGGTTACAGGCACTTTCTGGTCCTGGCAGGAGCTACGGCTGCGTGAGAGGCTGTGGATGGATAATGTGTTTATTAGATATAATGCTGGAGTCCAGTACATTCCTCTGTGAGCAGAGCTGTTTGTGTGAGTTCATTGCTGCCTGCTGATGTGGCAGCTCTGGCTCAGTGCTCACTGCTGTGTGGGAAGTGGCTCATGTTCAAGTTGTCCCTTTGGGGCAGACATGGATTGATTCGTGAGGTGCTCAGGCTGCTGCTGTGTGACAGAGTTTGTGCGTCAGTACCTGCTACAGTTTGCTTAATGTAGGTGCTGGTGTCAGTATTTACCTGGTGAGAGCCAAGAGCTTTTGAGGATGGGTGGGATGAAGCTCACCCTCACCATTGTCATCAATGTGATGTGTCCCTGGATACCTGACCCACCTTCTCTTCACCCATCAGTGACTGTAAAGGTGACAGAATCCATTGCAGTGACCCAGGACTGATGTCCAAGGCAGCATCTTCCATGTTTTCTTATCAGAGATGCACAAACCCCAGACTGAGTGTGGCAGTAAGTGAGCTGCCTTTCACCTTCTTAGGAAATTGGATTTCAGTTGTAGAAGTGCTCTGGCAGGCAGGGACACATACTGGGAAGGGTGGACAGGCAATGGTTTTGGCAGGACTGAGCTCTTGTGTGAGGGTGACACACACTGCTGAATTGGAGCAGTTTGCAGTGCTGATAAATGAACCAGAATTTATTCAAATAGCCCACAGTCTATTTCATGTGTGGTGGTTGTGATACTGGAAATTGTCCTGTACCTGAAAATGCTTCCCTGGGTCGGTTTTTTTTTGGGTTTTCCAGTTGCAAAAGGGGAAGTGGTTGAATATTTTGTGTAGTGCAAAAAGCTGCCCTTAGTCATCAGTAAAGAAGTTACTGTCAGGCTGTGTTTCCCCAATGCCTCTGTGTGCTGTAAATTGAGTCTTTTTATATTTTCTAACATAATTTATAGTTCCGTGTGAAAGTGTATAGGTTTGTTTATTTGTGTAGTAAAGGGAAGAATTTGGGGATTTAATTTGTATTAGGATCAGCCTGATTATGAAATAATTTCCTCTGATATACAACTATTAATTATTGATCAGTGGATTAGGAATTACAAGCGTAGAGATAAGCAAAGTGTTATTTTGTTACCAAAAATCTGGACAAATGGTTTCTCTATATCTGGCCTAGGTTTGTTTGTCTGCTGGTTGCAGTGTGACAACTCCCTGTATTGAAAAATCTCATTTACTGTGGATTTTACCTGCATTTAACATATCTGATGTTGTCATGGACTTTACTCTGGCCCAAGTTTAGCTATTTCTGCAAAATCTTTGCAGTTCAGGATGTTATGTAGCATTTCACGATTGTCTTTTAAATTTTTCCTCACAGTTCCACCTTCAAGTTCAAACTTCTTCCCAGTAGTTCTGACAGGGCTGGTGGCTGGGGTCAGGGAGGCTCCTGTTTTGGCAAGGATGGAGGTTGAGGTCGGGGGATTCCTCTGTTATTCAAGCTTTCTACTTCTGCAGCCAGTGGTGGTTCCAGGGTGCTCATGCTTCATCTGTAGGACAATTTCTGAATAAGTTGGAGAAGATGTAGATACTCTCCACAGGATTTGTGTTCCTTCAACCCACAATAAATATGTGCGCCCAGGAAATGGCACGTGGAGTGCTGAGCTCTAAACTGGTGTCTCATCTGTGTCATCCCCTCTGTTCTCCTCCATCTGTGTCCCCAGGCCTGACACCGCCATGTGCTTGCACAGCATGTCCATCAAGGATTTCCTAAATGATTTGCAAAGGAAAAAGTATATGAATGGGTCCAGACAGGCATTGAGGGATGTCAGCCACAGCGTGGTCTCCTTCAGGTAGAACAGGGTGTTCTGAGCAGAGCAGTTAAACACATCTCTCGTTTGGCTCAAGGTGTAGGGGATTCTGGTAAAGTGGAAAGGCACAAAACAAATAAAGAACACGGCGATGATGATGAAAACCTTCAGATTGACAGTCTTTTTGGATGCCTTCCCTGTGCACCTTGTCCTTTTATAGGACTTGTACAGTTCCTTGCTGATGAGGATGTAACATACCACTATGACTGCTAAGTTAACCCAGAAGATGAGCTGACAAATGTAGTTTACAGTTTCGTGCCAGACTAAGCCAAAGTCAGATTTCAGGAGAGCACACTTCCTTACATTCTTGGGTGTTCTCTTCTTGTTAGTTAAAATCATGTTGGGTAATGAGAGAGCAAACATTGACACCCAGATTGCTGTGGAAAGGATCTTGGCAGCCAAAAGGCTCCGTGGAGTTGATGTTCTGAATGGTGAAGTGGCTTTCTGATAACGATCAATAGTTATCAGACCAAGAAACAAAATGCTGATGTACATGGTGAAGTAAAACACAACCTGGGTGACCTGGCACACGAACCCTCGCAGGACCCACGAAACCAGCTTTGCATCACTGAGGATTTTAAATGGAAAAGTCAAGATCATGAGCAAGTCAGAAATTACAGTGTTCTTGAGGAAGATGATGAAATTGGATTTGCTGGATATTTTGAAGAAGACCCACATTGCCAGGCTGTTCATGGTGATGCCCACTAGGAATAGAAATGTGTAGAGCAAAGGGAAGATGACTTGGCTGATCCTGCTGTCACTGGTGCAGTTGCTGTAGTTCCTGGAAGAGCTGAATTGGGTTGTGGCTTTCATTTGCATTGTGGTGACCCACCTGTCTGGAAGAATAAACAGAAAAAAATGAAATCTTGAGTTTTACCTTTCATAAGACTTCAAACTTTTCACTCTGCTTCTCTTTTTCATGCCAGGAATGAACACATACAGCCCGAGCTGGGCCGGGGTGACTCTCAGGAGTGTAGTGATGCAGTTGTTTACATGACTGTATCTCTCTCTGAGCTCTGCCCGTGTAAAACAGGCACTCAGGGGAGTTGATGTGCCATCAGCTGATGCCCAGATCCCTGACATCTCNGGGGTGACTCTCAGGAGTGTAGTGATGCAGTTGTTTACATGACTGTATCTCTCTCTGAGCTCTGCCCGTGTAAAACAGGCACTCAGGGGAGTTGATGTGCCATCAGCTGATGCCCAAATCCCTGACGTCTGCTTTACAGAGCCATAAAGTGTTATTTTTCCCTCTAAGGCAGAAGAAATCGACTTTTGCCTTAAAGCATGTAACAGGTCCAGCTGCCAATCCTAACAGAACAAAACCTCCCTGAGCATGGACATATCCCCCTGCCCAGCCAAGGGGAGGTTACCGTGATGTGCTGGGAGAAGTGGTGGATCCCCAGGTGATCCCCACGGCGGCAGCTGGTGGCTGTGAGGGGGGTCCTGGGCAGTCCCTCCAGATCTTCACCTTGGCAGTGGGCAGGAGTGTTCCTGTGGGATCCCTCGCAGCAAGGACAGGTGGGAGGAGCAGCTGAGCATCCCAGTCCAAAGGCTTAGGCTTTCCTCTAGCTGTGAACTGGTTTCTCAGCCAGTGACAGCTGCGGATTCCAACTGGTGCACTCAGACCTTCTGCTTCTGTTTTCTGTAGAAAACAGAGAGAAATAAATAGAATTTAAAAAAATAATTAGTGGTTTACTTCCTGCCTTTGTCCAGCTTCCAGAGACACTGTTTGTAAATAGGGGGTATTTGTCAGATTGTGCAACTTTTCTGAGCACAGAGCTGTGCTCCTGTCTGCCTCTCTTGGCCTTGTGATACTTTAGTAGTATTTTTGTATACAGTTTTGTTTTTTAAAACTTCTAAAGTACTTGAAAGAAATACTGAATGATTACTTTGGAGAAGGTTATTACTGAAGGAAATATTTATATCTTATGTAACTTGCAGAGCAGTGCTTCATGTTTTCAAGTTACATACAGTACATCAACATTGTATGTTACATGCATTTCATTGAAGGGCCAGTTACAATGAAATAAACTAGACATATTTCAGTTTCTTTGGGATGTGCACAACAGAATTTTAGGAGCTGGGCTGCATTTTTGTTTTTCAAAGGATTTGTTTATAGTAAGTGTCACGCAGTTTCTAAACATCTGTCTTCCATTTAATGATCTGCTGGGAAATATGACCCAGGGGACAGTTTGGAGGGTTTTCCTCTGCCTCTGTCCTTGTAGATACACAGAATTAATAGTATTAGATTGCATTTTCCCATCTGTGTTTTTACCCCACTCTTCAGTGATTTCCTTTGGCAACATTTCCTTCCTTCTGACAGTCACAGATGTTTTTGTGTCAGTCACTTGTTTCTTGCAGTTTGGGCTGCTTGGGCCTGGTTTCCGTGGTGATGGCAGGGACAGGCAAAGGGACTTCACTCCTATTTGCTCTTTTCAGGGTGAATCCTCGAGCCAGGAGTGTAATCAACACGTGATTCTCCTTTATGTCGGGGGGAAGGAGCGTGATGAAGCGAGGCATCAGCTGAAGAAGATTACCAAGGACATCCTCAAAATCCTGAACAAGAAGAGCACTACAGAAATGGGTGGTAAATGCTTGAACTGTTCAGTCAAATTGTAGTGAAGCTGATGGGAAATGAAGGACATTGTACCTGGCTCGAGGACAGGGAGTGACAGATGTGCTCGTGCCTGGTGTGTGAATGCTTTTACCTGCACAGTGCTGGCACTTGTGAAGTGAGGTTTTTGGAGTGCTGGGGGACCTGGGTAGCCCTCAGTCACATCTGACTTTCAGCATTCCTTTTCCCAGATCTCCAGCAATGTCCTCAAGCAGATCACCAGCTTTGCCTCGGGAACGTTGTACCACCTGCCCTTGGCTCACCACATCCAGCTCATCTTTGACCTCATGGAGCCAGCACTGAACATCAGTGGACTTATAGACTTAAGATACAGGTGAGCAGAGTTCATTTTGTGGGGTTACATCAGGACAAAGCTGTGGTACATTTTCTGTAAAGCAAGAAAAACCCCAAGAGCTAAACTGCAAATTCCGTGGATTCAGTGCCATATGCTTTTATGTGCTTCAGTTTCCTGCCCTCTGAAACAGAGTGCTAGACACTTCCCCTTCTGCCTTGCTGTGGCAGTTGTGGAGAATCAATAGATACATTTTGTTTTTAAATATTTCAAAATTAATAAAGACCTGAATTATTTTAGCTCAAAGGATTTTAGGATTTCAGGGCTTTGCTGTTTTGAACTGAACCATTGTATTACCCAATAACACACCTGGGTGCCTGAAATGCTATGGATTTCTGAAGTGCAGTTCTGTGGGATGGTTTTTATACTTTAACTGTTTATCTTACTCCCTCTTCACCTTGTTCTGTAGTGAGTAAAGAATTGCACATTTTTTGTCCTCTGTTATTCCTGTTCTGCCCTGGGCTCCCCGAGGGCCTCTGCCACAGGAGACACCAAATGTCACATGAGCCCCGTTAGGCTGTAGATGAAGATCTGTCATGTTCCCTTGCTGACAGTGGGGTTTATTTGATCTGTGACAGTATGAGAAGTTTCTCAGGTCTGTTGGAACAAACTTGGGATGGTTTTGTGTTTGCAGGTTGTGTGGGGAGGTGAAGCACGTAGTGAATCCCTCCGAGTGTTCCTCCCCTGAATGGTGCGTTCTAGCTTACCTTGTGATCTGTACGTGTCCTGCAGCCACCTGAGAAGCAAGTTTGGACACCTGTTCAGGTGGGTACTGAGGGTTTTGTTCTCACCCCTGCATACAGACTGGTGTGGGCTGCTGTGGTTTCCCTTCGCTTTGCATCCCATGGAAATTGCTGTTGCCTTTGCAGCTTTAGAGCTTCATTGATGCAGCTCACCCACCGTGCCAGCGCAGCAGTGGGGCTGGAGCTGTGCAGTGCCAGTCCCGGGGGATGTGCAGTCCCAGGGCCGTGCAGTTCTGGGGGATGTGCAGGTCCCTGCTTGGAGGAGCAGGGGCTGAGCCCCATCCCAGCTGGGTCGGCTCAGGGGCTGCTCCACGAGGGACGTGGGACCCCCTGGGTGCAGCTGTACCTCAGGGATCCCCCTCACCCCGCAGCCTTCGTGTTCCTGGACTGTGTTCCTGGAGCACCTTGGCTGCAGTACAGGCACTGCTGGATGAAAAACCCACAAAATCTCAGCTGCTGCATCTGTAATGTTCCGTAAATGTTTCCTTTGATGTGGGGAGAGGCACAAACATGTTCGAGTTCGTGAAGTTTCATGCTTGAATGTTCAGTTCCTTGATTTTTAAATTTAAAGAAAAATAGGTTCCCATCTGTGTTTTTGGCTTTTACTTTGCAGAGGGGGAGTAGAAACCTTTCAGCTGCAAATCCACATCTTGTGAGACTCACAGACCATTTCAGCTGCTGTTCCCTATCCCAGTTTGTGTCCCTGGTTTGGTTTTGCTTAATTCAGATTTGTGGTTTTATTTTGTAGGGAGCAGGAAAGGGGTTCTCAGTAATAGTATTAATATTTAATAGGTTTACAGACACATGGGAACAGTAGGATTTAATATGAGAAACATTAGGAAAAAGAAATAGGAAATAAGAACTACAGAAATGCCTTTACTCTATGTTAATTTCCTACTTAAAACCTAAAGTTCAGTAATGTAAAAATGAACATTTTTATTGATGCTAACCTACAGTAACAAATACAAACAGCATCTAGCAATATATAGATATACAAGGTATTAAATAATATATTAAATATGCAATACACAGAACTTGTTTTGAAGCACCTTTTTTTTTTGACAAATAGAAATTCCTGAAAGCTGCTAATAAAATTAATGTATACATTTTTAAACAGCTGTATGTAAGGCAGTAGCATTACGTTAATTTACTTCTTGTTTCCTTGCTGTAGTTGAAACACCCAAACCCAGCTGGATATTCATAACATTTTGAGCTCCTTTTTAGCCCACTGTGAGCTCAGCTGCTTCTCTCAGTCAGTTTGAAGCCAGGACAAACTACAATTCATAAATGTTTACATTTAGAGACTCACCGTCCGTGGGTTGCTGTGCTCTGGTCTCCTCTGCAGTGTCTCCTCAGTGAGTGGCACTGAGGGAATGCTTTGTTCGGTTTTGTGTCCCTGGAACAGTTACTAATCTTCCCTAAACTTCCTTTTTTTAAGATGGTTCTTTCACTTTTTTTTT
>VYZS01005270.1:0-10543 GCA_013400695.1 Neodrepanis coruscans | reverse complement strand
GTTTCTAATTTTCTTGAATGTTTTTCTTCAGTAAACAGCCAAGCAGAAGCTCATGCTGCTGGAGAGCCCTTAGATTGGCTGCATGCTTCCTCTAATTACCCCGGTGTCTCTCCGGGGGCCCAGAAGGAGACCAGCACGTATTTCCAGAGCGTCCTCATCCCAACACGGGCCCTGGGAAACTTAATTTGTCTGTTTTGTTGCACTTTATTTGTCGGATTTTGTGTGTGCGCGAAAATAAACTGTTATATTTGTGTGTTTTCTTCATTTTGGGGTGTGTCTGTGGCTTCTCTCAGAATCTCTTGTCCAAAACCGCTAAATTTGTGGTAAAACCACGACAGAGTCTTATCTTGTATGACCCACCTCTCTACCCTTTCTCATCTACTGAGTCTCTTTCTATCTAATCTGGCTCAGTTTATTACTGTAAAAACATCCAGCCAACTAATACAGGGATATTATGAAAAAAACTTCTGAAACACTAGTGTGACTTACTTCATATTCATCCATACCATGAAAAATACAAGTCATACTCTTTATCAGTGTACCATGGTATTAGCTCAATTTTTCATCTTCTGAGAATTTTGTCCCATTAGAACAAAGTGACAATTTAAAAAATAAATTCAAAAGTAGTTCAGGTAGCATATTTATCTATATTGGCAAGACCAAATGACAACAGACACTTAGAAGGATCAAGATGGATTTTTATTTAGAAAGTCATTTTGCAATGACTTGGATGTACATGATGAAAATACTCAAACTGGAGAACTAATACAAAACTATGAAGTACTGACTAAGAAGAAAGGAACATGCAGTTTGTTTAATATATTCAGTTAGTGACCTTGTTGCAAAAACTTGAACTGTTTTAATAAAATTCGCTAGTTATAAAAATCTGAAATTTCCTCAACCATGTTGTGAAAACTGAGAATATCAAAAGTTCATTTGGACACCAGATATTAGTAAGAAGAATTTTTGCTATGAACTGTCTGCCTTTCAGTTGAATATGACACAGAAATAGAGATGTCTGTGCATCAATTGGTTTCAAAGGATTCTGAGACAGCACTGGGATTTGGCCAAATAAAAGGTAAATCAAAATTGTTTTAGGTGAGATGCTGCAAGTATAATATAGTCTCCATCTCTTCTGCTCATTCAAGTTGGAAACAAGTAAAAGATGTTATGAAGACAGGAAGAACTGCATTATTCCTCCACAAATTCCCCAGATAGACTCATGCCAACTGAAAAGATATGCACTGAATTTGCAGCTCACATGCACATCACATATTTAATATCTGAGCAGTAGGTCTGACATGCCTGAAGATACATTATTCAGACATAACACTTCTGGGAAGTGCTATACCAGCAAAACTGAGATCACTGTGACCTGCAAAAAGACTTAATATTTTTTGACCCAGCCTGATTGGAGCTAATACACAGTGTATTTAAGTGACACAGAAATCCTGGACACATGTATAAATACTGACAATTTTTTTTACAGAAATATAGGCCATGTTCACGGAAACCAGTAAAATTAAAAATTAAAGGAAGAAAGAGTTTCACTTATAAGAGGAGTCTGGAAGTGTTGGCTTGCTTAGTATGTCAGAATTAATGCTGGGAGAGATGTAGTTTCTGCCTTAGTGCAACAGGGTATATTTCATGAAGAGAACTGATTATTAAAGCTACACAAACATGTCATCATGAGGCTGAATAAGTGAAAACTGACTATGCATGACTCAAGGCTGGAAACCAGTTGCAAGCTTCTAATTGCTAGAGGAGGGAGTTTCCTGGAAAAATGGGAATAGTGAGACTGAAAAAAAATCCTATTCTCATAGTGGCACTTGATCTGCTTGGAAGCAAGACTGCATGACAAAGGATGGCTGTGACAGCCAGATCAATGCAATCAAGATCCCAAAGTCACATAGACTGAAAGATAAGAAGGGATTTGGATGTGGTGGGGGTCACATTCAAACGATGAAGAAGCGATATCACGCGGATTGCTTTAGAAACAGCTTCAAGGATGTCAGGCACTTCCAAAGTGGAACTCTTACTTTTACTCAGAACCACAGCATCTTATCCATACAGCTTTTCAAGCCTGTGAAGTAAATCAATAAATCTGTAGAGGTTTAACCGATTTGCATTAAGAATCTGACAATGCAGTACCAGCACACTTACCTTTTTTTTTTTTAAAGAATATTTTTAACTAGCCTTATGGCCAAATTTAAAACCAGAGTTCTATGACTTCCATCTTTTTATCTAGAAGTCTGGTAGAGATACCAATTTAACAAAAAACTGAAAGCAGAGCTTGCATGGAGATCAAATAGAAAGAAAACAAACATTCATGTATTCATGAAGATTAGTCTGCTGTAAAGAAATGTAAAATGTAATTTCAGACCTGTGATGTATCCACTAGACTTTTCTTAAACTTGTTCTTATACACAGCATTTATTTTTATTTGACTGAGGGTTTTACTTCTGTAACCAATCTTGAGGGTTGTGCAGTTTAGAAATACTCTGTCAGAAAATACAAAGGCAAAAACTCTCCTACATCACTCCTCTGCTGATATTTTCCAAAGGATTTTTTCATGCATCTAAGAAAAAAATTACCTAGGAATGTATACATCACTGTGGGAGAGTGAACTTACACAAAAAATGGATTTTAGAGAATGTTGACAATCCAACAGACAAATGTATTTTTGTATTTAATGTTGTTCAGTCAAAACTGGAATATTTCCCCTGGCTTAAACAAGTTAACACCATCTCCTGTTACTTCGGATTTGCTCCTCTCCCTAGTTTTAGAGGACATGGAGTGCAAATCCCTGTTGATTCCCATAATTACTGAAATGCCCGTCAATAACATTAGAACGCATGATTATATTATCGTTATATGGAGGACTTTTGTTTGTAATCCTTTTTTTTTTTTGACCCTTCCCTCACATGCTAAAAATAAAAAACTGATGCCAGTGTAATGAAAAGTAACAAGCTGGCTGTTCAGTTGTTGCTTCATAGCTAGATCTGAGAACACGTGGAAACATCTAGGACTTTAGGAATATTATCTGCATTTCATTTAGGACACAAAAATCTGCCTTGCTCTATTCAGCACTTCTCAAAAGTGGTCACTGAAATATTTAAAACCCTAAAAAGAAATAGGTTGTTTGTATCCTGAAGGCAAAGTTTATCCCAGGTAAACTTACACACTGAGGCCTTGGCAGGCTGTGAAAGAGAAGGACCTAAACGACCTTCTCATTGAATTCTGGGAGCTAGCAGATGGACCAGCAGCAAGCCTGCTGGAAACCATGCCAAGTTACAAGAAACACACAGGGGTTAAACTAAGCAGCATCCCCACTTTCCAATTTAAAATACAGAGGGATTGCATTTTCCTGATTTTTGTTTCTGTCCAAGTTGAGATGTGTCTCGCCTATTTTGCTAATGTTAGGGTGAGAATCCAAGCATGAATTTTCCAGTAGCTGGAAAAAGGTCTCATATTGCTGTTTTAAGAATCTGAGGAGTTGGAATACCAAAAATTTTATCCCTAATGAAATGAACACAGAGATAAGGAACACACCATGGAGCAGGAACTAGTGTTTTCTCTGAAGAACTGGTGCCTGATTTCCATTCACCTCCTCTCAGCATGGAAGGCTAAGATTTATGTTATAGCTTGGTTTCATAACTAGAATGATGTGAACTTGACATGATTTTAAACATACACTGACTCACTAGTGCTGAGGATTCAAGACGCTTCTGACTATGGACTGTTTTAATGCCTTGAGTTAACTACTTAGCTACTTACAGAATTCCTAACATCAAACTTGAAGGAAACATGCCAGTTTGAAGCACTGCACATGCACATATCAAAATACCTGGAATATGAGCACACAAGAGTGTTTTTATGTATCAAAACTATAAACCAATTTCTGAGCCCAAATAATTACATTAGGTTCTGAATGTTTTTAGAATAATATATAACTACTTTCATTAACAAGTGTTGTTATTGTTATGACTGCTCCATAAGAACTTGATTATAATCTCATAGTACCTATTTTGTCCAGAAACAATACTTTTTGATATTACAGTCTTAAAATTCAAAGATGGAAGATTTTTCAAACAAGACAGTTCATAAACTTATTACTGTAGTTGAACTAGAACTAATAATGGACAAATTATGTACTAAATAGCCAGCAAAACAAAATTCTGTTTTAACATCATATATACTCCTGGTCTGTCTCAGGAACTGAGTCACAAAGTTCTTGTGGATAATAAAAAAGAAAAAGATATGATGATTTTCTAGACTACTGAAAGAATGACCTGAAGATTGCTAAATCAGTGGAAAGATTCCAGCTGATTCATACATACTGTGGATGAGGTCCTTGATCCATTCTCCTACCAGCTGTTAAACATCACTGATAAACACTGCTTTTATTCTTTAAAGCTCTTCTCCTGGGAGCGATTTTGTAAGAAAATATCAAATGTGCAAGAGAATAATTTTAAAGTTAGTTTTATCTTAGCTAGTGTTGTAGAATAAATATTTAAAGTCATGCAAGAGATGTCACTTGAATTTACCAAAGACAGATTGAGCCAGAACACCTCTATATCTTTTAATGTCAATGACTTTTAGATTAATAAATTTTGGGAGATTAAATTTATTCATCTAAATTGTCCCATGGGAAACCATACTTTAAACTGGAAAGTAAGTAAACTAATAAATGAATCCTAAATCCAGTAAAGAACAAGTTAATAAGCCTAAAACCATGAATTATGTAAAATTGTGAGTTTCTTTAGAAATTGTTTTGAAATTTATCTTGCTTAGTATTTTTATTAGAAATCATGGCAAAAATATAACAGACTAATAAAATTTGATGATGACACGAAGTCAGGAAAGAGCATCAACACAGAGGAGAATGAGAACACTTAAAATGTGAAACAAAAAAAACAAAGTAGGGAGTTTATAGGAAATACAGTGAGCTGTTACAGTAAGATGTTGCAAATGACAAAGAAAAAAACTAATCTGGTCTTGAACAATTTCAGATTAATAACAATAAAAAGTTTCTACTGTTCATAGGACTGAGGTTCTTCAGCAGTTTTCCAAAATAAGTACAAAGTAATTGAAGCATATTGAGGGTGGAGCTTTTTCAATTTGTGAAGGGGATTATATGAGTTCTTATTGCCTGGAGTAACAGGAAAATGGAACAGTGTAGTAGAACCTCATAAAATCTGGTATTTCTAGCTTTCCTTTCCTTTTATTTTGCAAAATTTTATATGGTTTTGCTTTTTTCTTTTCTTTTTCCTCTCCAACAACTCTGTATTTTCTTAAAAATATCAGGAACTCCTGAAAGACAGTGAAAGATGTAGAAAAAGACTGCAGAAAAACACTACTAAAACACACAGAATAATTGTCTTCATTTTCTAGTCTTGCCTGATTTGAAACGCTGAAGTGGTACTTTGGGACTGTTTCCATTGCAGCACATGAGGTGATTACATTTGTATTTGTTTCTTGGAGAAGTCCCAGAAAAGTGACTCTAATGGAAAGTTCTGCAATCATGATACTCCTGAGACTTTATTAACAAGAACCATGACATCACTGTTCAGTTAAAGAAGGTCAGTTCATCTTTTCTCTTTTGTAGACTGCTGTAGGGGCGAGGAGATTGAAGACATACAAACAAACCTGTCTTGTTGACTGATTGGTTTTCAGACCCCATAGACTTGTGGGTGGAGAGAGGGGGCAATATCACCCTATCTCAAAGCAGCAAATATTTTACCACCTGTAGATAAGTAGTTCAAACCGGGGAAAAGTTTGCACTGAAAAATTGATAAGAAACAAGAAAAAAACGAGCCAAGTGAGTCTGTAAGTGGTTCTGTCTGTTACCTTCTAGAAGAAAAGTAACTCAAACCATGTTTTTTAGATTTACAATTAAAAAAAAAAAAAGAGAGGAAAAAAATCTTCTCAAAACTTCCTGCTCTAATTTTAGGGTTCATAGATTTCCTTTCTTTCCCTTACTCCTATTTTAAGATCTTGGTACATTTAGAAGGTTTAAATTGGAACTATCTCTCTGTTTTGCAATGAAGTCTGATGATCTCAATGCAATTAGCAACAAGGTTAACTATTCCAATCATGACAAGAGTGTATAAAGAAAAAATATAGCCATCTGTGTTGACTAGC
The DNA here is from genome assembly GCA_013400695.1 of Neodrepanis coruscans. Classification (NCBI taxonomy): domain Eukaryota; kingdom Metazoa; phylum Chordata; class Aves; order Passeriformes; family Philepittidae; genus Neodrepanis; species Neodrepanis coruscans. The sequence goes on along the minus strand of VYZS01005270.1, from coordinate 4,399 downwards.
ACTATTTTCTCAGACTGGTAACTGTGCTGTACTAAGGAAGATGAAAGCCTCCTTGGGCATCTGAAGCCATCCACTGAAATGATGGCAATTTTCTGAGCTAGCATAGAAGGACCAACCTGGAAGGAACAAGGAGGAAATGCTTCATACATAGGGCACCTGCCCAAACTATGGTGTATAACACGTTTTTCACTGCTCAGGTGAGACAGGCTGGTTTGTTGAAGGTTTTTCTACCAACCACAGATATTACGCCTGAAAAAATACCATACCAGTTTTCACTCTTCAAGAGTTATAGAAAAATTTGTGTTGGAGGAGACCTTTAAAGGTCATCTAGTCCAACTGCTCTGCAATGAGCAGGGACAAGAGAAAGAAAGAGCACATAATTTGAACCCAGCTGAAGAAAACAAGTATAACATGAAGTTTGGATTGATTGATTTCTTGTAGATGTTTTGGTAGATTGGAATTTTCAAAAGCAGCTGTATTAACATGTTTTGTGTATGAGCAGAGCAGAGCATCTGACAACACAAGGCAAAATTATTAAGATGCAGAGCAGCATTTCTACTGAGGGAAAAAGAAAAAACATTCAAGTAGATCTTAAAAAAGTTCTGAGAGCTGGACAGATATTAAAAATACATACCATGAAAAGGAAAATTCTGCCTTCTGTATTTTTACATCCAGCCTACTGAACCTGACATGAGGTCTTTCTTGATAACTTCAACGTTTAATAAAAAAACACATCATCAACAACAAAAGATTTCATGAGCAGAAAATATTTCAAGAAGTGAGACAAAGTTTCAGGACTTTTGGAATGAGATAATAATTTTAGCGGCCTTTTTTTTCCAATGCTCCTCTGAGCAACTCTCAGAGATATGTTGTGGTTTTAAATAATCTCACAACATCTTTCAATCTTTATGTCTGAACTGTGTTCTTTATTTGGCCATATTTCTAAATACAATATGAGATAATAATACATATAATACAATAATTCGTTAAGAATTGTTATTTACCTCATATTAAGAAATAAAGTGGAATCAAAGTGTTTTCTAGTTTTACAATATTGACTGAGCTAAGAGATGATTTTGGCTTTGTCTGGAGTTTTGCCTAAAACTGGATAACAAAGTGGATTTGCCTGGAAATCCAGAGGTGCCAGGTGTTGTATGCCAGGAAATATTTGAAGAAAAACATCTGGATTTTCATCTTCAAGGAAACAAAGCATTGGAAGCTGCACTGAATTGTCCATAATCACATAGCCTCTTTGAATAAAACCAGGAGGAAAACCTAGCTCTTCTAAGTCGGTCACTATATGCATTTTGCATTTTCATTCTTACCAGTCAGTCACTTAGTCAGCGAAAAGTCTTTCTGAAAATAAAAAACAACTGAAGCCAGAAGAAATGCAGATTTTGGCTCAAAACCATTTCAGATAATAAACAGATGTAAGTAATTTATGGTTTGAAATTAATCAAGCAGCTAAAGATCCGATCTATTGCTTAAAGATCAAGATATTGGTATCTTTTTAAGCATAAACACTAGTCATTTTCCCCCAATTAATTTTATTTGGCTTCTAAATTTAGACCGCTACACCTGTAAGGTATGATGCGTAGTAAATCCCTGTTGCTGTTGCCCTTCTCTGATCTCTGTACAGCTGTGTGCTGCAAGAGAGTTCTTTGTGCAGAGAGCACTCTGACATACTGTGGAGGCTTTTGAACAAAAGAAATAAAGCAGCTTTGAACAATAATCTTTTAAGTTTTCTATATCCATAGAGGCTGTATTTTTAAAGCTTTCTAAATAGACTGTATAGCTAGCTCAGATTGCAATTACTAGAATTTCTGCTTTAATATTTGATGCTTTTGAACATTTCAGGTGGATTATTTAACTTTACAAGATAAATTGCTTTACAGTGTGACAATGTTTGTCTTAAGTTATCTGACTCTTCTTTTGTCATGAGAAGGTTTTCTAGTTTTCATAATGTTATTTAAAGAGCTTTGCAAGCAACTTCCAGAAGACATCTCTGTACTCTTTCTATTATGCTACATTAAAAAGGCCATGGAAGATGTTATATTGTAGGTGATAGAAAAGAAGAGTTACTGTTCCACTCATCTCTTATTTAATGTAATTTCTCTTTCAAACCCACCTGGTAGGACTAGGATGCAGGTCAGACACTCAGAAAGAGTTTTATGCACTTAAGGTCTTATGTCAAATCCCAAAGACTGCATATTTGCAGGCAATAAGAAAAAAGGCTTTTTTGTTGTTTGATTTTTTTTGGGGGGTAGGGGGTGTGAATATGTGTGTGTTAATCAATAAATAACAATTCACATAGTATTTTATTGTATTGGCAATGAAATTACTAGCCTTGTTCTGTCCTGCAGAGAGACCCAACCTATCAAATTTATAGCACTTTTTTTTCCAACATTTGTCCTTGATAGCAATTGTTCCAGTTACGTTTAAGGGAACCCAACCTACAAAAGCAGTCTCAGAATTTAAATATTTACTGTGGAATTTAGAGTTGATGGAGGGTCTGCATACTCAATTCCCATTGAAATTGAGGAGCATCTCAGAGTTAGTGAAGAACAGAAGTCACTGGGCTTATTTTACAGCCATATGTCTATATTAAATTGCACTGAAAATTTATAAAGCCATCACATTTTTATTAATATCTTCCAGTTATAAAAAAGCTAAAAAAAGCTATATATTCCCAAAATATGGGTGGGTTTTGTTGTTGAGTTTTGTTTTTAATGGAAATCCGTTAGAGAGAATAACTTACCTAAAACTATAATGTCCTTGAAAATCAAAAAATTGTCACTTTGTGAGCTCAAGCACCTTAATAATTCTCACTTTTAACAGTGCCTTAGAAGGTGGTGAGGTAGAAAAAGTCTTCAATCTATATGTGATTTTTTTAAGGCTTAATAAGAAATGGATAAGTGCACTGTTGTGTTTATATGTAGTATAGATGGGATTTAAAATTTAGGTTTCCTTTATGATCTGACTACCATATGTTTTGGAAAACATTATTTTTAAAAAATCTTTAGAAGTTTGGAGTTGTAACAACCTCTCTGACACTGTGTTTTCACGTAACCACAGAGCTAAAAATTTTGGGCCAAAAAAAGGCTTTTAAAACTAAATTAAGAAAAGATATTACCTCTGGTGAAGAATACTACTCTGGTCAGATGCCAAAACTGAGCAGCTCACATGTGCACTGCCTACTGCATTTTAGTCAAGGACCTGCTTTTTAAAATGTATTAGCTGGTTGACTTAGTCTGAACACTGACTTCTTCCATTGAGCAGCTGCTCAGTAACATGCCAAGAGGACAGGAACCTCTGGCTGGAGGCAGTGATAGGCAGCTGAGGCAGGTAGGAGGAGACCAAACTCTCCAACCAGTGGTGGACTTGCACTAACAGGTAAAGCATTTAATTATTTACTAGCAAGTTAGCTGAGGAGAGAAGCAAAACATACTCTGCTTATGCTAGAAAATAGGTGACTGTCAGTGCTTTTGTGCACATAGGCATTTTTTAGTTGTGAACTCAGTCTGAAATGTGGAGATCAGCCCTAGTTCCAAACAAGATCTTTAAAATCTGGTTTATTACTCATTTTATTTTCTTCCCCAAGCCCTATGAACACTTGTGTTTGAAAATCAGAGCCCTTCTTTTAACTTGTGCTTTCTCCTTCCATCATCACATCAGTGACCTGATTTTCAGAGGAACAGCTCTCAAAGTCCGCAGGAGATACTCAGCATGTCTGAAAATCAAGCCATAAATAGACACGGATCTTTCTTTTTTCCTCAAGGAACTGAACTGCCAAGTCTCAGTAAACAACCAAAGAAACCTAGCTTGTTCACAAATGCTAATTTAAAGATGTGTGTATATTTGATTAGGCTGCATTGGACTGAATAAGTCTGAGTCACAATAAAAAGGAAATTTATTTTTCTAAAAGGAATCTTTAAATTCTTGGAGATTTAGGAAGGAGAAAAAAATGCTGTCATTTGAGAGATTGCATCTGTGGGATCTGTGAATAAGCCTGAAGAGGAAGAAAAGAGGAAATCCCCCACACCACTTAATGAAATGTTGTTGTGGGATAATCATTGCCAAAGAAACTCATCAGTTCAGACTTTGAGCATCTTTGTCTGTTAAAGGGTCTGAACTGAGCAAGAGAATTGAGCACTTCCAGTGCTGCTAGTCTTTTTTCCTATATTAAGATCCAGACTAATATTCTGCAAGCAATGTGTTGTAGGTTGAAAACAAAGGTCCTAAAACAAAGGTCCTAAAGGGACCTAAAGGGAGCTAAAACTGTTTTTTTTCCCTTCCCCCCGGCATTGTCTCTTCCCTCTGTTTTTAGGGACGGGGAGAGGGCTCTCTCTAGGGCTCTTTTTGAAAGTTTTGGGGAGGGGGATGGGGGATCGGGGCTGTG
>VYZS01005262.1:323-11433 GCA_013400695.1 Neodrepanis coruscans | reverse complement strand
AGTAATTTTTTAAACTCCAAAATTACTGTGACACAGAGGATGATAAAAAAATTAATTGAACAGAGCAAAGACCAAGTACTTGCATTATCCCATTAAGACTGATATTAATAATTAGAAGAGTAAGCTTGAGCAAAGAATAAAAACCCACCTAAAATAGCTACAAGATTTCCTCATATACTCTATTTTGCACCAATGTTGCGTCAATGATTCAAAATGGAAGTTCCTGGTTTATGTGAACCTAAGAAGAAAGAAAAAGTCCTTTCAACCCTAAGAAGAGACAGGTAATTGAAAAATATGCAAGAGTCATGAGAGCTATGAAAAGCTGAACATGATAGTCATAACATATGGTATTGCACGAGTGACAAAAAGAATGTTGCACTACACAAAGAGGGCTAGGTGATCTACTAGACATTCTTCCAACCCAAAAGAGTTTCTGAAGAAGGGCATGTTGCAAACTTCAAGTCAGAAAAGTCTGTACTTATACTTCCGCTTTTTAATAGCTTTGCTTTGCTAAACTTTGAAAACAAATCAGACCTATTTTCTATGTCATGGAACTCAGGCAAGTGAGTTCCTGCATTCACCAAATCATTGTTTCTTCAGTTTGGAAACCAACAAATATTTAAAAAAACCCAAAACAGACCCCAAAAACAAACAAACAAAAACCCAACAAAACCAACAACAACGACATTAAAAAAAACCTACAAAACAAAAAATCCACAACACTAGTAATGTAGAAATCAGTGACAAACGCAATTTCCTGATCAGGACATAAAATGCATTTGGACTGCTACTGCGAAAAAGTGTTACTTGCTAGCAGCAGGAGAAAATTTAATTGTGCATTACAGAAAAATAGAGGGCTTCAGCCCACTGCTTAGCTCTGCTCTAACCACACAGCTGCCCAGACATTGTTGATTCTGTCTGCAGCTGTCACACCTTCCAAGGAATCTGGTCAACACCGTGAGCAGCACATCTCTAGGAATGAACTGGAACATGTAGAAAAGTGAAGTACAATGTTAGATATGTCTTAGCACAACCTGCTGTCATTAGGAAAAATAAGTTAAAAAAATATAGAAAATAGCATTTCAAGGTAGTAAATAGGAAAATGAAGATTTGAGCATCTATGAAACATAACGATTAGGACCGTGGAAATGTAGGCTTGTCTTGAGAGGCAAACCTTCACCTTCCCTTTGCCCTGGAGGTCACGGTTTTTGTATAGCTGTTATAGCACACAGCAATCTCTGGATCTTATTTCTTTCATGCAAAATAAACTTCAACTAGAAATTAAAAAAAAATATATATATACAAGCACCATGTAATGATGCATCTTAGGCAATGACTAAAGAAATTATTTTCTGTAGAGATTTACACCAAAAGAAAAAGTACAATATTCCTTGCAGCTGCAAAGTAGGCTTTCAAATTTTGAACTATGCTTGTTCTGAATAAGCTTTACTGGTATTGTAGGAATAAATACAATCTTAACTTTTCATTTTATTGCAGTACTTTCTGTTACCAGCTTACAGTTTTGAGAAAAACAATTAACTATTAGCCGAAGTTAGTTTAGCCAATTTAGTTTAGTATTAGCCCTTATTTAGTTTCGTTTCAGACCCTTTTCTTTTGTCTTCAGCAGGTCTTGCCCATGAATAAGGACTGAGGGCAGAGTTCAGTGTGGTTAAATTAATTTTGTAGTAACAATGAAGTAGTGTGTGTGTAACATCATGCAGTTGTGCACTAATACTTGTGCAGAATGCCTTGCTCTGACACATGCTGACAGAATGACCTTGGGCAAGTCACTTTTATACTTGATATCAAAAATATATTTACCAAAGGAGAGTTAGCAAATACTAAATTAAGTACTATGTAGTCTAACAGGTCATTAATTTGCTTGCATCCATTGTTTGGAAACTGTTCATAATATCTCTGTTATACAAGTTTACCAAAATCTGTAATGTGTACTGTTACATTTGTGGCATGAATGCATTAATAATCAAACAATTAACATCCCCATATTACAGTCATGCTCTAATAAACAAACATATTCTGTGCTGAATTCCACTGCGCTTTCCAGCACTATCACTTTCCTCCTCAATATGCTGCTTACATTTACTGTCCAGTTTTCACCCTCTCCAGCTCAATGTAGGCTCCTAAAACAGATATCACCAACACCCAGCTAAAATTACCCATACTAATATCTGTCCCTAGCACAACCTTGTTATTTCTCCTCAACTCTTACCCTCCTTTAGCCTTTCGGGGGTCTCTTATTCTCCTCTTACACAAGGAGAAGTTACTAGATTCCCACAAATCTTTCCTGAAAACACCCATATATTTTTTTCTTGGCATCTTGCCATATGCTGTCTACCCATCACTGTCTATGCTGGGAGTCAGGATGGTCTGCCTTAGTCCTTGATCTCCCCTTGTGTCTGCTGTCAGGCTTGGATGCTGACTTTTGAGGAAAAGCTTTCTTATTTTGTGTCTGTCCTAGCCTCAATGCTAAGATTCCCAGTGTTTTGTAAATGTAGTTAAACAAGGGTATGCACTACTTTGGAAAAGTTGATCTACTGTAATATTTCAAGTTGCCTTTTCACACACAAAGCACCATACTATCAGTCACTAATCTCTCTTGAAAATGTAGATCTAGGTTATTATTTTTAGCTCAGAACTTTTAAGAACAAATTCCAGTGTCTCTATGCTATGTCAGTAGTGCAGAGCATTCACAAACTTAGCCTAGAAAGCCAGATAATGCATCCAAAGCTGCAAAGATATAAGGAAAATAAGGCTTAAAAGCTGGCTTTCAATATTTCAGAAAGCTTGCAGAACTGTTTTAACCATTTCTCTCAAAAAATATCAGTAACTACTCTGAATATTGAATAACAAAGAGCAACAAACCATATGAAAAGCCAAAGGTCCTTTAGCTTTTTTTTAATGACATTTCCAGGTAATGGAAATGTTTATGCTCAAGCAGGTAGGGATACATTCAAATTTCTACCATAAGTAGCATAAACCCCCTCATTATTATATCTAGGAAAGATCCAGAACAAGCATTTGGAACAGAAATCAAACAAATGAAGAATAAGCCTCAAAGCAGTCAACACAATTCAGCCCTGCTTTTGTTAAAACTGTTTGGAAGCCATGTCTCTCCTGGAAATAGACCTCTGGGCTACTGAGAAGTGAAAGCAGAAGCAGAAAAAGTGGCAACTTACTTGCTATGCACTCCTTTCTCTAAGTACTGGCTGCCATGGGTAAATAGTGCAGAAACATCTATTAAATCAAAGAACCTCTGTGGAGTGTGATGATAATACACAGCAATAACTTCAAAATCTAACTGGAATTCTTATAATAAAGACTTTATTAAAATGTCATTTTCAAAAAGCAATTTAAATGAGATAAAATAGTAATAAAAAATTTAAAATGAGCTAAACCAAAGATGGTGGGAGAGGGGCAGACAAGTGATCCTTTCAGGCTAGACTCCCACTTCAGTCTCATTCCAGGTCCCCCACTCCCCTCCCTCCCCAGCAGTATCCCACCCAGCAGCCACTCTCCCACCTCTCACTGACCATACACCAGTGAGTGGGCCACTGGCTGACACCTGAGTGCACAGACTGAGGAGACCTTATCCATCTAGATAGTCAGGCAGCATTTACGACCACCACTCTTCCATGGATCTGTGTGAAACCAGCAGTAGAAGTCCCATGATGTTAAAGGGATATTTACTTTCCTGTGAAAAGAGGAGACATCACACCTGGTGAGTGAAGTACAATGAAGAAAAAGGAACGGTCAAATGTAGCAGACAGCTACATATGTTAAACAGAGCTCCCCTCAACTCACAGTCGAATTCTAGGGATCCCCTGTTCTTCCTGCTTGTACCTGCTTTCAGTCCTTGCTTGGGGGAACACTTCTTCAGCAGGACTCTCTTCTGCTTTCTTAGAAGTTGGGGTCAGGCTCCATCTTCTCAGTATGACCAAGGTGCAAAGGTGCTCCTGGAAGTTATAGCTGTCATCCACTTCTCGGAGCTGAGGTTCATGGGAAGACACCTCTACCTCAACCGACCTAAGAGCAGCAGAGGGCAAGAGAGACAAGGGATCAAATTTACTGCCTCACTGACACATCAGGGAGAACAGACTGGCTGTCCTGGACAGAATGTCTTCTCATGGGACAGCCAATATTTTAGTACCTACATTAAGATCAATCCTGATTTCATTATTGAAATCATATTACCAAATCAAAGCAGACCCATTACCTTATGAATTTCTTGGTGTGACATTGTCGTGGGGCACATCTTAATGGCTTTTGAAGGCAAAGTTTGGGTATGCATCAGCTTGATGCATTGCTTTTCATGTAACTATTTCACACAACCACAATCAGCGAGTCGTAAGCTCTTGCTGTCTTACAGGGGTCAGACAGAAAGAACAGATGAGAGATGCTGGGTTGACAGTTGGACTTGATCCTCTCAAAGGTCTTTTCCAACCTTGATGATTCTATAAAACAGCGAAGCTAACGAGTGAGCCATGTAATCTTCATTTGAGACTCAACTGTTTCCTTAAGAACCAGATAGTGTATGAAGGCAGCGTTTCGCTACAGTCTTTACTCGTCATTCGCACCCGGTGTGAATCAAGATACTTCCGTGTGCCTGGGCATGTGCTTCCCAGAGCCCTTTCCCCTCCCTCCCTCCCTCCTTCGGGGGGGACTGACTCCGACTCCTGCGAGAGTCTGACCTTGCAGGGCTGAAATGAGGGTACAGTGCAGGAGGGCATGGGAAAGCCAAGTCCTGGAGCATGTTGGGATATTTAAAGACCTCGATGCCTGCAAGTTCACACAGCACATCAAACACGAAGCAGCTTTCTGGCCTCGGCTCAAGAGAGGTCCAGTGCGCTCCTGGTCACTGATGCTCATGACCACGGCACCACATTCCAGGCTGAAAGTGCATCCCTGATGAGCTGCGCTGCAGGGCACGCCATCCCCTCGTCCCTCTCTGAGTGACTCCACGCACACGAGTCAAAAGCTCAAAGCACTCTCGCTCCCACCAGCCGCCCGCTCCCCACACTCGGGGGGCCGCCCCGGGCGAGCTTTCAGCCCTCAGCCGCTGCACAGTCCCGCCTGCACAGAACGGCTAACATGGCCTGAAGGGCTCCTTCCAGCGCCCCGCATCCCCTCCCATGCTATTCATAGCGCGGGCACATGCTCTGGCAGCGCCCGCCCTCCCCGGCAGCCCCGGATCACTTTAATTTGCCCTTTAAACGCCCCGGGCCCCGCGGGCCCCGCGGCCGCGGCTCCGGGGAACGCGGCGGGGGCGGGACCGGGGGCCCCAGCCAATGCCTGCGCCCCGGCTGCACCTCCTCCTATCGCGAGAAGCCACGGGGTATAAGAACGGCGGCGCGGTGTGGGGGGCCATTTGGCCGGGCGGGTGGGGAAGTGCGCGGTGGTTGCCTCTCTGCGGGCGGGGCTGTTGGACCGGATCGCGGCATGGGAGACCAAGCGCTCAGCTTCGTCAAGGACTTTCTGGCCGGCGGGATCGCCGCCGCCGTCTCCAAGACGGCTGTCGCCCCGATCGAGAGAGTGAAGTTGCTGCTGCAGGTGAGGGGGCGGCGGGGGGGGGCCGGTGAGGCCGCGCCACAGGTGGTGCCGGCGCGGCGGGCGCTGCCCGGCGTGACTAAATATGGGAACGAGCTCGGCCGTCTCCGGTTACGTGGGAGCTGCCCGGGACCTTCAGCACCGCCTCGGAGTGCCGGGAGCCGGGCTGGCGTGTCCGTGCCCTTCAGCGTGAGGGGTGACCCCTGCCGTGCCCTCTCCCTACCATCCCATCCTCCTCCCTCTCCGTGCAGGTCCAGCATGCCAGCAAGCAGATCACGGCCGATAAGCAGTACAAGGGCATCATGGACTGCATAGTCCGCATCCCCAAGGAGCAAGGCATCGCTTCCTTCTGGAGAGGCAACCTGGCCAATGTCATCCGGTACTTCCCCACCCAGGCCCTCAACTTCGCCTTCAAGGACAAGTACAAGCAGATCTTCCTAGGCGGAGTGGACAGGCACAAGCAGTTTTGGCGCTACTTCGCAGGGAACCTTGCGTCTGGGGGTGCCGCAGGAGCCACCTCTCTCTGCTTCGTCTATCCGCTGGATTTTGCCAGGACCCGGCTGGCGGCTGATGTGGGAAAAGGAGCTAAAGAGAGGGAGTTCTCTGGCCTGGGCGACTGCATCGTCAAGATCTTTAAGTCCGATGGCTTGAGGGGCCTGTACCAAGGATTTAGTGTGTCTGTCCAGGGCATCATCATCTACAGAGCAGCCTATTTTGGGGTGTACGACACGGCCAAGGGTAAGATGTGTATGGAGGAGTGACTGCAAGGGAAGATCCCGTAAAGGCACTCCAGGGCACTTGGCAGTACAAGGACAAGCAGGGCTTGGCTCAGCACCAGTTCATAGTGCAGTGCTAAAATATGCACAAGTGTTCGACATGGATATGTTCGACTGCCTCCTTCAACTGGCTGCTCTGAGCAGACACCTTGGGTTTGGATTGGGTTTGGACTCCTGGGGTTGGTGGGTGATTGTTCCTTCCACAGCAATCTCTCCTGCAATCCTTTCCCTCTGTACTGACCCTGGTCATTTGTTCTTGATGACAGGTATGTTGCCCGATCCAAAGAATGTGCATATCGTAGTGAGCTGGATGATTGCCCAGAGTGTCACTGCAGTAGCAGGGCTGGTTTCTTATCCTTTTGATACTGTGAGACGTAGGATGATGATGCAGTCTGGCCGTAAGGGAGGTAAGAATAAATGGTCCTATGGTTTTCTGGCAGCAGAAAGTATCTCTTCATCAAGACAAGATGGGAGATACTGGGTGGGTTTTTTTCTTATGGAAAACTAATTACTTTATTGGGATCCTTAAAAAAAAAAACAACTATGGGGAACACATTGCTATTTATTTCTGTCACGTTCATTTAAAGGACTGAGAAATTACTTGATTTCCACATGGATAGTTGCTTTTCCTTATTTGATTACCTGGTTTTAAATTCTTGGACGTATTACTTATTCCTTGTCGTTTTAAAGATGGAAAAGTTGAAACACATTTGTTGTATAATGTCAAGTTTTCTGACCTTTATGTTTGTTTCCACAGCTGATATTATGTATAAGGGCACAATTGATTGCTGGAAGAAGATAGCTAAAGATGAAGGATCCAAAGCATTCTTCAAAGGTGCCTGGTCGAATGTGTTGAGAGGCATGGGCGGAGCTTTTGTATTAGTACTTTATGATGAAATCAAGAAATACGTCTAAAACTTACCATCATAACGTAGTAGTTCAATTGTTCTCAATCAACTTTTTTAAAAATATGTTCTTGTGATGTAATGGACAACAAAATATTTCCTAGGGAAACAGAACAAAATTTGAGTAACGTATCTGGCAGAGATGAGGATGCATTAATTTAAAAACTGTCCACTACATCACAGTTACATTTTGTATGGAATTCCTCCAGCATTTGTATTGGAACCTGTGTATATATTACATTTCAAATTGCAGGTAATAAGTTTTGTCCGGAGACAAGACTTAGGTGGTCTTTATTGAAGTCCAAAATCTAATATTGTGATTTCTGAATAGATTTTCATAAATATTTATGGTATTAAGTAATGTCTCTAGCTACCCAACAGCATGATGACATGAATTTATAACGTGAATTAAAATCATGTTTTCTTCTAAAGCTCTATTTTTTAATAAGTTATTAAGTGAAAAGTATGTCTGAAACTATAAATTATACTAAAGCATCAGGCTGAGTTCCTAACTGCGGCCTCTTCCCTGATAAATTATACAGTCATATGGTTGAAACCATAATCTGATTTTTTCAAACGTACTTTGTAGAATATGGAAATACAGTGTTTCAAAAGTAGTTCCCTGTATTATCACAAAGCAAAAAGTTGTCTGTTCTGATGTTCAATTGAACTAAAACTGAAATGAAATAAATTAATATATTAATGAACTTTTTCCTGTTGTTTTCAGTACACTGAGCACATGACAAGTATGTCTTCTAAGTTATGTACTAATCAGCACACTGTTACTCTTGAAAGTTTTTTCAGCAGAGCTTTAGGTAGGTGAAGTGGTTATTGATAACTACAATTACAAACCCAACTGGGTTTAGTCCAAGGGTACTGCAGCCAGTTGTCTTAATCTTCCATATATACTCCTGCTTTGATAATTTATTTATTATTACTCTTAACTTTGAAGCACATGCCCTCACTGAATTGTGAAGTCATCACTGCTTATTCTACTTGAAGAAGTATTCTAGAATGGAATACCCCAGAGTTAAAGTAACTGCACCATTATGAACACCTTGAGCTGTTAATTACCTGAGATCAAAACATGCTCAGTACAGTTTTTAAACTTGAGATGCTGCATATGAACTCACTGAAGAACAGGCTGTCAGATGAGGCAAAGGAGAGGAAGTGAGCTGTGGGCATTTTGGTTGTTTAGTTAGACTATATATAAACTTACATGTGGTATGTATCCACCTAGGAAAAGAATCACAGAACCAGAGCATGGTTTGGTTTAGAAGATACCTCAAAGACCATCTAGTTCCAACTCCCCTGCCATGGGCCAGGGACACCTTTAACTAGACCAGGTTGCTCAGGGCCCCATCCAACCTGGCCTTGAACAATTGCAGGGCTGCAGCTTGATAGCTCTGGGTAGCAGGACAAGACTAAGCAAGCAATAATCAAATAAACTTTTATTTCACCTTCATATTTTACTATTTCTTATGTATTACTTCCAGTTCTCTATTCCATATTAGAAATATTTATTGTCAGATGCAGGTAGTCCTGCCTCTCCCTTTTTTTTCCATGATCACCACCTTAAAATATCTTTTTTCTACATACTTGGTCTGTTTTCTTTCCCATAGTAAATAACCAGGGTTGCAAGCTATCAAACCAGAAGTTTGTGAAGAAAATACTTTTACTGAATTTCACAGTGCATTAATCTTCCTTAAAAGCTTTAGCTTTTAGCTTCTTAGCTTTAGTTTTCCTTCTTTTCCTTTTCTCCTCCCTCTACACATTCCTAATGGTTCCTTATGAGAAGCCTGCTAACACACTCCAACTATCCATTTTACATTTAGCTCATTGGTAAGGTTACAGATGGAATTTGGATGTGTTAAAGATCTAAGTTGGCTACAAAGATGGCAGAGATAATGACAGACTAATAGGCAGAGGTACCAAGCCTTGGGTGAAAGTGTATGTATGAATGAATAGAACTGCTACAAGGAAAGAAAACTTCAAAGAAAAGAAAGAATCATCAATTAAGTGTAAATGAAAGAAGTTACTTTCCGGGAAAAAAAAGGCAAAAAATCCCAAAACATAAAGGGAGGAATAAACGCTAAGAAGAAGGAAAGTGAGGAGCATCAATGCAGGAAAATTCCACCTGGGTAAGAGAGTACATGAAAGAAAACATAAACACAGGTGAATGTTTCCTTATTTCTGCTTGAAGGCCAGTGCACACACTGGTGATTGCAGGCAGCAATCTCCATTACAATACTTGTGATCAGAAATTAAAACTCAATGAATTAACTAGTCACCCAAAAGCAGTTCTACCCCGAGGCTGTGGCATTCGGTGTAACACTTGCTCAAAGTGTAACCTAAAATGCAGCTATCAAGCTCTGAAAGCCTGGAAATTAGAAGACTTTGAAGATGGTCTTTAATTTCTACTTCAACTTCCATTGTCAGAGTCCATTGATACTACTCCTTTTGCATCTTTGCAACCCTGGTCACAAGCAAGCTAAGCAGCCTGTGATGGAACCATTATTCCCTTACATCTAATACTTCCAACACTGGGAAATCTGTGTTTTTTCTGTATACCAAGCTATTCAACCTCCTTTTGCACCTTAATACCATTTATGAAATTCTGAAAGAAGCCACTGCAATGACAATTCATGTTAAACATTTTATTTCTTATGATTTACAAACAACATACAAAATTGACAGTCTTTCATACCAAAGTTAAATAAGATGAAGTGATTGAAAGTAATCCATTGTGTGAATTTCTTCACAGGAAAAGATTATCATATGAACATTCAGAACTATTTAAACTGTGACTCTGATATTCACATTCAAGGACAAAGATCTTTAAATAGTGAATAATTTCGATTAGCACAATAATACAAATAAATACAACAGTACTATACAAAAAATCCTTGCAATTCCTATCCATGAAGAATAATCGCAACACAAATCTGTTTGCCACAATGCTGCTTAAAGTTCAAATATTGCCAAACAGCTAAATTTGATCTGCAGGTCACCAGTGCAGAAGCTCTGCCAAACTATCACACAGGACCAAGTAAAAAGTGTGTTACAATGCAGAATACCCGAAAGCCTAAGCCCTCATGCAGGCACTAGCAAAGAATAATAAACTCTTTTTGTCACAGGGCTAAGACCCAGCATTACCAAATACAGGTTTTTTTCTATATTCATAATACAGGGATTTCCTGTATCTCTCCTGGGAAGAAGCTGGGAAAGCAAGCAGGGTTTCAGCAATATCCACAGATAATGGCATCACAATTTATGCTCTTTATAAGGCTACATTCCTACAAAACAAGCTCACCAAAAGTTTGCCTTGATGTATAGAAATAAAACACACCACCTACTATTTGTGATTACCAATTCCATTAAATTTTACTCCCATTGTAAATGGATGTTGCTACCGGAGCTTATCTGACATTACAAATATTTGGCATGAACATGACAATTAAAAACAGGTCAAAAAGCATAACAAGACTTTCTCCTTTCTAATGTCTGTTTGTTTTTTTTTCTAAATCCTGGTTAATAGTCACTTTCAAAATCAAATATTTAAGATGTTTCCTGTAGCTCAAGTTTACATCTCCCCACTGAGAAGAGCAAGCATCTGCAAAAGCAGGGCCATTAAATACTTCCCTTGCTTAATATTGTTCTGTAGGTTGAAAAGTAACTAGAACTTACTTTGTTTATACTGCTCTTCACTTCAGTCCATACTAATAATATCAGATGCTTCTTTCCTACACAAATGTCCCAATACATCTTTCAAAATCCAATACTACTTCCCAAATCCTTTTAATTCTGGAAGAGACACAGCCTTGCATACAAAACATACTCCAGGTGTTGAACATTTAAAAGTGG
>VYZS01005158.1:0-11808 GCA_013400695.1 Neodrepanis coruscans | reverse complement strand
ATGACCTCCAAATTATTTTATTTTGGAACAAGAAACACAATTTTAGATGCATTCTCTGAAAGAAAAATTAATTAAACAGCTTAACTACTTAGCCTCTGGGAGTTGTTTGAATTTTTTTGAACATAAAATTATTTTTCTTATCATTTCTCCATTTTTCCCTTTTAGGAAGCTAATTTCACCTTTCATTTTATGTCTACCTTATTAAATTTATGCTAAAATATGTCAAAAGTAAATATGATCACTCAATGAAGTAAACAAAGAGCAGATGACAAGCAGCATAAAAAGCGTCTTTAGACACCTCTGACTTTTCATGTCATATTAGATATAGGTGGTTTCTTCCTCCATTATCTTTATTATATCCCTCTACAATGCAGACAGATACTTCCATTTAAGAAAAAGTCTAGTACAAAACTTGTTTGCCAATATTTGCCAATATCAAATATTTCTAAATATTTGATGAATGGAGTCAGATCAGTATATATGATCATTAAAACCAGGCTTCTATTATGAATATGAAAGAGAGTGAATGCTATAAATTACAACAAACACACCAAATTTTATTAGAGAACTGTAGTAATAGGAAGAGCTTGGAAGGAGGATTTATATAAAATACAATATATTGGAAGTATCTTATAAAATTGTAGTTAGAATCATTTTTTCTATTTCAGGTTATTGTTATACAGAACATTTCTGTTTCTCCTCCCTATTCTTCAGCTGTTTATTTATGAAGCAAGAGAGGTAACAGGAATGTTCACACAGAAATCATGTTCATAAATGGAAAATTGCCATACTCTCGGCTCTCAGAAAAGTCATGTGATAGGGAGATTAACTGAAACAATTTAAAAGGTCACTAACATTAAGAGTGCTATAAATAGATCTTGAGCTGGTGTCTTCAATCAGGAGCGGAAATGAAAATATGAACTGTTTACATTCTCAGACAAAATCATCATTTGCAGATCTATTGTGTCTTCCTTTGTCCATAGTATTAAGGAAACAAGTTGCAATCACCACATTGTAGTGGTACTACATGTCCAGAGATATTCTGCTACCACAGGAAGAGGTAGCAGAGAAGTAATTAAACTTACAGACTGAGAGGATCAGAGCTGCTGAGTGTTACGAGGAACATGATGTTTCCACACATGCTAAAAATGACATGTTTTAAAGATTACAGTCTCATTATGAAATTTATGTGCCTCCAGAGAGTAGTAATAAGAGAATAGGTTCTTGAATGGAAATTTTGAATATAAAGACCTTCATTATGACTATATCCCACCTTAGCTTTGCATACAGTTCTGTTTAGTCCAAGTACCTGAGAAAATAGGGCAAGTCTTGGGACAGGGTGATCTGTAAGTTCTAAGGCACTAGATGTTTCAGTGCTGAATCAAATGCATAATAACAGTACAAATTCATGGCCCCTGTGACATTGTATTTTCCCATCTTTGGCACTCTCCATACCTTTGTCATTTCACTGTTTAATAATTCATAGCTCAATCATACCAACTGAGCATCTAAGTGACTACAGTGGATATAAATCCTGTTAAGGAAAGTGGGGACAACTTCTAGCCCTGAGAAGATAAGCCTGTAAAATCCCAGCATAGATCAGGACGTATCCCTTTGGGTTTATTCTCCAATAAAAATAAAATTCAGTATTGTGAACACAGAAGGCAAGCAAAAATCTGCCTTAGGTTTTGGTGGTCATAGCTATTACTGACACTCATGCCAAATGAAGTGGTTGTTCAGTCACAACATGTTTATTGTTCAGGCAATATGGGTTGAAGGCTTTCATTTTTTAAATTATAATAAAGAGAAATGATCATGAATAGTTTTTTCCAACAAAAATAAAATTGCTCAAAATTTGAAACTGAACCTGGTCTGATAACTTTTTTCCCTTTCAGATTTGGAAAGTCTGAGTGTTATCTTTTCAACAAACCTTTTGTTAATAAATCCTCATCCATGCCAATTTGAGTAGATAAGAATGATGAGATTTTGACCAAAACAGTGGAAAGACCTCCTACCTTTTGAACAAAAAGTCCGATTACCTTAAGCATATCTTTCCTTCATAAAATCTTCATAGCAAGAGAGATTATTAGTACAATTATTTTCAACTGACTGCAAGCTGAAAGGAGGAAACAGCTCTACATTTTGGAAGGATAAAAGATCTTTCTTCCTGTGCAGAAAAAAGTAACCAATTCAAATACACAGTTCAAGAATGTTCTATATGTGAAATTTAGCTTTTTCTAGCTCTTAATTTCAGTTAATTTGTTCTCTGACATGTGACTTGAGCTGAACATGTCGGCATAAATTCATCACAGCTTATCCCATAATTATTCCTCCTACTACAACTGGGGGAAAAACCAGCATGCTTTCTCAAGAGCTGCTTTAGCAACATTCCTTAAATGACAAACTGAGAGTGTAGCTGAGGCAAAAGAAAAAAAAAAAAAAAGATTCAAACTGGAGGTACATTTTCTGCAGTCAGAATCACTAAAGGTCAATTGAACTAAGCAAAACAGCTCACTGTTTCTTTGAACTTAAATCTCCTCTATTTAGCTATCGTTGAAACAAAAGGCTGATGTTTTCCTGTTATTATTTGTGTATTTTAAAGAGAGCTTTACACTACAGTCTTACACTGGATAAAATAGGTGCAAACCTTGAGCAAAAAAGCGAGTCAAGATGCTGGTGGTGACATCAATTTTTTATCACTGTACATTATTTTCTTCAACCTGAGACTTAGGTAAACCTTATCCATACGCCAACTGATTCAAAAACTGCCAAGGTCACCTGTGTAACACTGGCCATGTAATTTCACTCAGTCTTCCAGTTGGAAGTCAAGCTTATAAAACCATAGATCAGAGCAAGATGTACTACTTCCTGTTTATTCTATACTAAAGGCTGGGTTAAATGACTGTATATGAAGCAAATAACCTTTTAGTTTTTAACTGAAGAGAGGCTACAAAGTCTGGTATCTGTCGCACTGGTCAAGCAGAGCTGAAACTACCAGTGTTGCACAGGCTTTCTTCATTGGCAATGCACAGAAATTGATGATATGTGCCATTGGTTTTCCTGGAGATTACACTTTTTTTCTCCACATGAATTTCTACTCTCAGCAACATCCAAGATTGGCCAGGTCATGTAGATATTAGTAATAGTGTTACCCATAGGGATGTATCCGGGACCTTGTGCAGGTGTGAAGGTGAAATGTTACAAAGATGAGTTCAGGACATAATTTCCAAAACTAGTTACAGACATAGTGCGTTTAGGATTAGGCTACAAGATGAAACTACAAATGAGGCTTCTCTTAAATGTGTCATTTCATTCTTTAGTCTTAGGCTTTGCCTAAGACATTAGATAAGTACTCATGTGGTACTTTGCTCTGCCACTGTACATCAGCTGTAATTCTCGTTCTGGTTCTGGTTCTTCACTGGCACGCTATGTCTGGCAAGATATCAACCTTCGCAATGCCAAAACTCCCTTTGTTAACCCATGCTTTCCCTCTGCCAGCCTTGTGGGGGAAGTTGTGGGCACTGGCCTTGAAAAACTAATTTCCTGGCAGTAGGTTAGCTCATGTACATTTAATTTCCTTGACTGTAGCCAAAAGTTACTGTCATTTATGAAAGTAGGATTTCTGTTTTGTGATTTTGCATAAGTTCCTTCTGGACAAGTTATCAGTGTTTGGCTTTAAATGGTGTTCTGAGGCCAGGGAACATGCAGGCAAGAGTTCCCAGTGAATAACAATGCTGACTTAGCTAATGAATGCAGATGGAAGAGACCTTTTAATATTCACAGTTTGTAGGTAAAACATGCTAGTGCAGACTTCCAGAAGTCCACTGTACTGAACAAAGCAGTGAGTGCCAATTTAGTTAAAACTCTTCAATAATTGATGAAATAGGCAAAATATAAATGTGAAATAATATTATTATTATTTTGTGAATATTATATTTTGGTAAAATATTAATGATACAACTTGAAGACCTTACCCCACGGTCTTGATGAGAGCAGATGAGAACACATAGATCGGACAACTGACCAAGATGTTATTTCACTGTTGACAGATGTAAACAACAGCATGGGCAACTATTTTGATGTTGGCCAGCCTCATGATGGTGGTAGGACCATAACAATCTGAAGGCAATGAACATCATGGTCTAGGATGGTAAGTGTTATTATTAATGTGCACTTCTATTCAGCTGTGTCATTGTAAAACACTATACTTTTGGATTGCTTTGGAGAATTCATGTATTACTAATTCAGGATACTGCCAGAACTATGATTATGGTCATTGTCACAAAATTGCAAAAGGCATCACATGAATTAGGATACATGGCTGTGAGAAACATGTTAATAAGGGATAACTACTGGACCACTAAGGCCTTATATTTATACTTTTATGCAATATTTGCACATGTGTCAAACAGTATTTCTCACTCAGCTTTATTAATGATTGCTGACACTGAAAAGGACATGCCTGTTGCTGAGTTAAAGTAAGAAATCAAGGTTTAGACAGTTTCTTATCAGCCCTAGTGACTACAACTATCCCTAGTCTATATTTTACTGATATATTTACTCATAATTCGAATGAAGCTGATGCTATAATGGGTCTCTTTCATTATCTGAGTCCACATTTATGTCCACATCATCAAGCGGGTCTTCTTTTGCGTCCACTTTGGGTGATGGCTCACCTCTTCCATGTAGATAGGATGGGAGAGAGGAAACTGATAAGTATCTGTTTTCAAGGACTCTTTCCCTATTGGTGCATCTTTAAGGGAATATAAACTCTGTGCACCTTAGTAAACATTATTCCCTTTGCTTTTTCATTCTGGCACTAGAGCTTCTGCCTGTTTACAATTTTTCTTGCCAGATTATTCAGCAAGAAGAAATGATCAGCCAAATATGCTTCAAAACCACCCCAAGCATCTGAGGTGTTTGTACCACCAAACAGCTGTATTTTAAGGCATAGGCATCCATGGGGCTGTAATTCCATATAAAACATTAAAAAAACATGAAGCACACTAAAAGTGGAGAAAGACAGAGATTGTTGAAGAGTAGGATGTGAAAATCTTATCAAGAACATCTGGGCCATCTGTACTTAGACAGCAGTTGTGAGAAAGGTAAGACAAAAGACAAAAGACAAAGGGCTATCTCCTGGCCTTCGCAGAACTCCGATGGGGTGTCTGTTTTGCCACTTAGTGTATGTAAGCATCCTACCTCAAGTTGTTGTTGCTTTTCAAACTGCCATAAATGTGAAGCAAAGACAAGATGTTGCAGTAGGAGAGTGGAAAATCCTAGATGTGCAACTAATTTGGAGGTCTATGTTGAGATAAACTGTTAAGTTGAAACATGTCTCACAGCTATGACTTGAGCTGCAAATGTGTGAGGATTGACTTAATGAAGGAGTTTGCCTCATTAAACAAAGCTACCGCATAAATCTCAGGGTGTTAGCAACACATCAAGGTCAGATACACTCAAGAAAAGCTACTGCATGAAAAATAAATGGGAAAGTGTCTGAGCTCAAATTATCCTGCAGCAGGGCATAAGATACTTAGGCAGCAGGGCACAAAATGTTTAGGCAGCAGCATGTTGAGGTCTATAAAGTCATCTGATTATGCTATACTCCAGAAAGATTGCTTTATAGATTGTCAAAAACTTCAAACAAATCCTACGTATGGGACATGAAGAGTATTTCTGAGCAGAGTTTTTGTGCTTTTGAAATTCACAATACTTTTTGTTACTCATGGAAGAAAATTTACACTTTGAAGGTTATTAATATAATGAAAAATAGGAACAAAAGATACATCAAATGGTCACACTTGGTGAGATGAACCATTTTAGCTTCAAGGAAAAAAAGGATGTCTCCACGAGAAATTTAAAAACAAATGCCAGTTAACTGCTCAGAAAAATTATCTGAGGTGTGGAACAGTTTTCTGTTTGAAGCACGGGAAAAAAATCTACATACAAGGAATCAAGGAGAACTGTGAAGAAAGAGCATTTGGGAGTAAACAGGAAAATTATCTGTCAAGAAGTGATTAGAAAGAATAAGATAATCTAAAAAAAGATACCCTCAAACCTAGATCTGTCTCACTGCTATGCATCAACACTTTGGTTACTAGTTATTATTTGATAAATGCAGGGACAAGAATGGGTCCCTCTCATAAAAGATTGCGTTGTGGGTGCTGATCTTTGCTGTCTTTCTCATTTGCATCCATATGTACCTCTCTTGACCAATGAGACTTTCCCATCAGTTATTTTCTTGAGTTTGTGTTCTTCATGAGAATATAAGAATGGAGAGAAAAATGGATTTGCTTAAGACAGAAAAACCTGTGGTTAGGACACCAGACTGCAGCGACAGATCCCGGTTCCACTCTCTGATCCCATATAATTTTCTGTATCTTACATCCTGCATGGCCTGTGAGCAGCAGCAAGAGCCCTTCTTTTCAGCACAATTTACTAACCAAGGCTCAATAAAATCCTTTGGAGACCCTGGCCCACTGACATTTTGTAAAGTTGCTGCATGCCTGCACTACCAGGCCAACAGCATCCTGGTCTCTATCAGGAACAGTGTGACCAACAGGACAAGGGAAGTGATTCTTGCCCTGTACTCAGCACTGGTGAGGCTGCACATCAAGTGCTGTGTCCAGTTCTGGGTCCCTCAGTTTGCTGAGGTGCTGGAACATGTCCAGAGAAGGGCAATGCAGCTGGTGAAGGGACTGGAGCACAAGTCCTGCGAGGAGCTGCTGAGAGAACTGGGGTTGTTTAACCTGAAGGAGTCTCTGGGGAGTCCTTATTGCTCTCTACAACTGCCTGATAGGAGGTTGTATGCAGGTGGGTATTAGTCTCTTCTCCCAGGCAACCAACAGTAGGACAAGAATACACAGGCTTGAACTACACCAGGAGCAGTTTAGGTTAGACATGAGGAGGAAGTTCTTTAGAGAGAGAGTGACTGTGCATTGGAATGAGCAGTTCAGGAATGTAGTGGAGTCATCGTCCCTGGAGAAATTTAAGAGACTGAATGTGTCATTTAGTGTCATGGTCTAGTTGACAAGGTGGTGTTTGGTCAAAGGTTGGACTTGATGGTCTCAGAGGTCTTTTCCAGCCTGGTTGATTATGTGATTCTGTGATCATCCAGTGTAATACAGAGCCATGAAACATCAGTTCAGAAGCATTCTGGCATGCTGACGAGCTGAATTTGGACCTATGTCAGACTTACTAGTACTGCACTTCCGTCACTCAGGAGGTTATTCTGATTCAGTCTGGCATGGTCATTCTGATTCAGTCTGGCATTTGTTGACAGACCACTAGTCAGCCTCACACCTTAGAGTTGTGCTCTGTTGCCATTGCTACCTGTAAACAAACTATTGTTAAACTTTGTCTCACCTGGGGGGAACTGGTTTTCTTAGAAAACCTTCTGTGAAAAACTCGATTTTTACCCAGGAAATTAGCATTTTTCATAGTATCTGAATAGCCTGAGGGAAAGAGAGAATGGGCAACTGAAGAGCTGAAAGGTGAAGACAAGCTTCCATTCCTGGTAAGTGGCTGTTAGTTCCGATCAGCTGCAAACAGCTGATGTTTGCTTAATAGACATGATTTCAAAAGAACGGAACTACTGGATTTTTCTTAGTGAAATATTACTCAAGAAATTTGTACTTCAGCTTTTAATGTGGCTTGATTTGATCTACTTTCTCTAAAAAAACCTGTTCTGACTGGTTGCTAGCAATTTTAACCCTTATTGAATGACTTTTCTAGATACTTTTAAATATAACATTTACAATTTCATGTTCATTCTTTTTATGGACCATTGAAACTTTGTCTCTGAAGTTAGCAAAATCATGTTCATTTTTTAATATTTTTGATTAATATTTTTATTTGCCTCCAGCTACATAAAGAGACTTTAGGAATATGTATTTCACATTTCTTGTCTCTCTGTAAAAGTTGAGGAATTTTTTTTTTTAACCTTGTAATCATGAAGTTAAAACATGACTGACTGGTTATCACTTTTTTGGATATATTCCTTCAAACTGGATCAGAATTATTTCCATTATGATATATCCATTAGAGAATCATAAAATAGTCTGGGCTGCAAGGGGCCTTTAAAAGTCACTCAGTTCAATCCTCATCCAAATCATTCTACCCAAATGATTTTGTACTTCTATTTACATTCATCTCAGGACAACAAGATCTTCTGATTCTACTGCACAGTTCAAGTTCAATTGCTCTATCATAGGTCATACTTGAGGTTATAAAAAATTAAACCAGTGTAGTAGCTGCTGAGAGTCATTACTAGTATAATATTCATCTACCTAGTTAAGGTCATTGCATTGATCAACAACAAACTATTTCAAAAAATAATTTCCTGCTGTATTAAGTGGCTTATTTCAAGGTGAAGACATAGATGAAAAATATTAATTGCATTATATAAATGAATACAGATAAATGCTGAGTGCTTGTGTTCAAATGTATTAGCAAAGAATACCAGTGTACCTTCCAGTTTATCCAGTCTATTACACTACCTGTATCCAATACTAAGACTTCGGGCTTTTGCCTTTCAGAAATGAAAAAACTCTTGTATGTACTTATATGCAAACAAATTGCATATATCTTCAAAGCAATATAAATCTTTTTTTTTTTTTTTCCTCAAGGCACACTCTTACTTTAGTATAATTATTTATGTTGTCAGTTTCATAGGAGATGAAACTTTGTAAGTTCTATTTTTTATTTTAAAGATAAAACTTTTAAAGAGATGTCAGCCTTTCTGTTTCTGTATGCTATTTTCTAATTATATTAAAACATGTAAAGAATGTCAAATATTAAAAAAAGACCCCAAAACTTATAAAATCTACTTTCTAACAGGTTAGGGGAAAAAATTCTTTCAACCTTGACAATTATGTAACAGACTTCTCTGTTAATGCAGGGAAAAAAATCATTAATGAGAATCCGTCACTAAGACTATAGATAAATAGTACACTTACATGATCCACTTATCACTTTGTATCATAAATAAATCTGTCTTTAGCCAAAGTAGGCTGTTGGTAAACACTGTTCCTTCCAGCAACCCTGGCTGGATCCCTGTGCAGAGAAGTCACCAGTCCATCTTATCTCCCAGAGCTCAGTATGTCTCCTGTATATGTCAGCTAAGGCTGGACAGAGAAAGAAGTTTAAAAACATGTTTTTCAGCTCAGATCTCTAAAAGATAAAAATCATCAAGGCCTTTACCTTACCTGAACCCCAGAGGTTCAGAGGGATTACCACTGGTATTTCCAGGTGCTAGGTTTCTTCAAGTTCATGAAACAGCTCCATGTACTTTGGCAAAGCTGGGATCATCTCTGAGCAGCATGCCTTCATAGTACATTTTCTCCACCACTGACAACACAAAGGTGGGTCTTTGGCAGGCAGACAGATAGGCAGGCATGCTGACGGCAAACACACTGAACCTCTCAGAAACCACAGGCAGAGGTGTCAGCACTGCCCTGCCATCACAGTTTTGCAGCTGGGGCTCTTTCTTAGCTGGGAGGAAGGCAGTCTAGTCTTTGGTGCAGACTCTGTGAGAATGTAACTCAAATTTCTGTATTACTTGTATTTATTGAAGAAAGAACCACAAGTTCTGTCTTCCACTGCTTGCATTAGTGCCCCAATGAGGCTCTAGAGTACTTCTCAATCTCTCTCTCCTTGCTGTCATGAATATTTCATGCTTGGCACAGCTAAAGTACTTGTGCAAAATGGAGTCCCAGAGAGGTAGTGCAGCAGCATACTGGTTCACATCTGCCTAGAGGACAAAGGCACAGGAATCTCTGCTTGCTCCCTTCCACATGAGTACTGCTACTCCAGGCAGCCAAGAGCATCCTGGTCAGAACACATATCCCCTCTTTCTGGAACAGACCCTTTGTCAGCCAGACCAGGCAGTTTACTGAGAATTCTGGCCTTGGGTGTGTTAAATTCTCACTATACCTTCGAAGATAAAGAGAGGATGGGCAGCTCCATTGCAGTGTGAGGACCCATCAAGTGGCAGCTGTGGGCTGAGTTTGGAAACAGCAGTTGCTGCCTTCAAACTCCTCTCACATGCTGGTTTTTTGGTTTTTTGTTTGTGTTTTTTTTTTTTTTTTGATTACATGGTGTCCTTCACACAACTTATTCTTACCTTGGGTTTCACTGACTTTCAAGCTTTCTTTCTGTAGTTATTCAATCATTATTGCCAGTGTGGCTTTAATATCCTAACATGTGCTGATGGCAACATTTTCATAGCAGAGGGTTGTAGGGGTGAGGGGAGACTGGAGATGCCACCACAAGATACAGTTGAGTGCCTCAGCAGCAGGGGAAAGAGATTTTAAAAAGCACAAAAATGCCAGGGAGCAGAGAGGAATGAAGAAAAAAAAATTCCAGGTCTGAGAAACAGCAACATGACTACCAATATCAGAGAGGGAGATGTATGAAGAGAAGTGCTAGAGGAAATATTTCCCTGAGGCCCATGGAAAGGACTCCAGATACTGACACTGCAGCCTGCTCAGCCCCACAGGAAAGCAGGTGGGTATTCGTGGAAGGACCTACAGCCCCTTGTGATGCACCTTGGAGCAGGTTTATCCTGCAGGTTTAAGGACTTCAATCTATAGAGAAGACCTACTCTGGAGCATGGGAAGCATATAAGGAGAAAAAAGTGTCAGAGACAAGTGATTACAAACCTCATTCCATATCCTGGTTTTCTGCCCAGAGTGGGAAAGTAAGGAAGTTGAGATTGAAAGAATGAACCTGAGCCTGTAAAAAGGAGTTGGGAATTTTGGCCTTTGAATTTTATTTAGTCTATGTTTCTCACTATCCTAATCTTTGTTACTTGATAACTAATTAGATTAATTTTCATTAAATCAAGTCTGGTTTGCTCATGACAGTACTTGCTACATGATCTCCCTGTCTTTCCTTTGATGCATGAAGTTTATCTCTCCTGTCATGTCCTGTTGACAAGGGTGAGTGAGAGAGAAGTTGCGTGGGTGTCTAACAGCCAGCCAAGGTCAACCCACTACTACCTCGTGTTCCAATGTCCTGAGTATCTGTTCATCTAAGACTATATTCCATAAAGATAACCTTTTTTTTTTTTCAGGAATTTTTCATGAGATTTATTTCCTCCTGGGTATTTTCTTTCCCCAACGACACAAGTCTATATTTATAGTTAAGTTTCTGAATTTCTTTAGTCAATAGTGAATTGTTTTAGTCAATATATTTAAATACAGATTGACTAAATTCAAGCCTATATTTTAAGAAAACTGGCTTCCATTGTTTCCTTCTGAAGCAAAAGCTCTTTAATGATTAAATGCTTTGCAGTTGCTCTTCCTCCCTCTTTACTAAGCATAAAAAATTCCTTGATCTCTTAGAAAGACAGAACATTGTTGCTGAAACAGCAACAAACTCACATTTATGATTTTAATTATTAAAGATAGTTTTTAAAGTTCTATAGCAAATATAATTTTTTTTCTTAATTTGAGGTGAGTCGTCTTTTTTCAATGACCAAGTAAAGTGTACAATAACTATGATGTGGTCTGTTTAGTGTAAGGGACAGATGATGGTCATTGAACAGTTCTTTGTCCCTCAGAAACAGGAAATATGATGATAAAAGTACATATTTAAAGATGTTCCTGTTTATATATTTTATATATTTATCTGAACACCTACTGTTATAACCTGAAGCCTGTGCATAACTGTTTGCTATTTTCCACAATTTGCCTAACCTGTATGCTAACTGAACATTTAAAAGCACAGTATTCAACATTCAGATATTGTAGAAAGGGATTATTCAATGGTAAAAATTTTGCTAGTTGTAATGGTTTGGCTTAA
>VYZS01005116.1:6329-16647 GCA_013400695.1 Neodrepanis coruscans | reverse complement strand
CAACCTCTGCCTGGCTATAACCTTTCAGGTAGTTGTAGGAAGTGCTAGGGTCCCCCACCCCGAGCCTCCTCCAGGCTGAACACCCCCACCTCCCTCGGCTGCTTCTACGGCTCGTGCTCGACTCTTCACAAGCTCCACAGCTCTTCTTTCCATGCACATAGAGACTGTATCAGGGAGAAACAACAGCAAGCGGCTTTGAGTGGTCCTGTCTTCGCTGTACTTCTCCCTGGGCTTTCTGCAGGCACCCCCGCCACCAGTGCCAGTGGGAGAAGGACTCGCTGTAGGATTGGGTTTATGGAAACGCTCCTCCTTCACGGCTCGTCCTTTTCCGAGACGTGCAGTACCTTCTGGGACGTGGAGTCAGAAGTGAGGGTCTCTACGAACACCTCAGGGTCATTGTACAAGCCTCGGTCTTCCAGCAACCCAGTGGAGCACGTGGGTGCCACCGCTGGAGCAGTGGAACACCGGCATTCAGAAGTGACGCCGGCCCCGCAGCGGTGCAGGCGGGACAGGAACCACCTCTCTGTACGAGCGTGACGGATCAGGGGTTCGAACCCCCCATCCAGCCGGAGAGACAGTGCCGAACACGACCCCGGCCATGCGGGGCGGGGCGGGGCAGCGCAGGTGGGCACCGGGCCCGCCCAGCCACAGGCAACATCCCCACCGCTGCCGGGGCAGCCGCGCCCCGCCGGTGTGCCCGCAAAGCACGCTGGGGCTTGTAGTCCCGCCCGACACCGGCCGGCCTCTGGCTGCGAAACTACAACTGAGCGAAACTACAACTCCCGGCGGGCGGAGGGGCGCGCCCCTTAGCGCCGTCTGAGCCCGCACGGGGCGGGGACCCGGTCCCGCTAGGTCGGGCCGCGCGGGTGGAGCTTTTCCGTGCCCATCGCTCACCCGCGGGACTCGCCCGCTCCGCTCGGCAGCAGCAGCGGCAGCGGGGCGGGACCAGGCCGCCGCCGCCCGGGCCTGGCGGCACGGACCGCTCACGGCTTGGCGGAGCGTGGGGCGGGGGCGGCGAGTGAGCGGAGCTCCATCCAGTGCGGGCGTTCGGTGCCCGGCTCGCTGCCTTGCTCGTCCTGCCCGGCCGGCGGCCGGCTGCCCGTGGGGGCGGCGATGGAGAGAAGTTAGGGCTGTCGCCGCGCTCTGGTGGCCGGGCAGAAGGTCGGGCCGGGTCGGGTCGGGTCGGCTGTTGCCGGGACCTGCTGCCCTCTCGCTGGGAGGCGGCTGAGTGACCGACGGACAGACGGACGGTCGGACGGGGGCGGCGGAGGGTGCGTGCCTGTGTGGTCCCGTCCCTCGCCGGCTCCTCCCGCGGGCGGGCGGGCGGCCGGCCCTGCGGTGGTTACCGCCTCCCCCTCAAAATGAAGAGGTGGTGGCAGCTGCTGCTTCTGGGTCTGGCTGCCGGGGGGAAACCTGGATAGAGGTTCCGGAAGGAGAGTGGAGAGAAAGTCGCCGCTCTCTGCTCCGCGGAGGGGAAAGCCGGGGCGTTTTTCTCGCCTTGCGCCGGGGCCGAAGCGCAGCGAAAGCGGGGACGGCGCCGGGGGAGGAGGCGGGATGCGGGGGGGGGCCCGGCACCGCCGCGGGCCGTGGGCGAGAGCCTGCGGCGGGGCGGGGTGCGGGCGGCCGCGGCGGCGCTGAGCCGGGCGGCGAGGATGGTGTGGGGAGCCACGAGTCCTGGTAGAGATCTGCCACCGGCGGCGAAGCCTCGCTTTCCTCCGCCTGCCACCCTCCCTCCCTCCCGCGGGGCCGGGGCGCTGGGCAGCATGAGGCGGCGGCGGGGACCTGTTGTGTAGCGGTAGGCGCGGGTTAAGCAGCGCGGCGGCGGCGAGGGAGGATGAAGATCTGCTCCCGAGGCGCTGGTGTCTGTCGGCGACCAGCCCTGCCCCGGGCTGCCACGGGCTCGGGAGAATCCCTTCCTCTGGAGTGGTGACAGGGGAGCCCTGCGCCCCCAAGGTTTGCGCGGAGCGGCGGCCGCTTCCCGCTGGACTACGGCTTCAGGAGGAGGAGAGCTTGAAGTGTTCCTCGGAAGCTGGAGTTGCACCCTGGTTCCTTACTTGCCTTTTACTCTTTTTTTTTTTTTAATTTTTTTATCTTCTCCCCCTTAATAATTTGTTATGCGTGTCTCTCGAGGGAACGTCTTAGGAATGGTCATTTTTAGCAGTGGAATCTGCTGCTCAAAGGAGGATTATAACAAATCTCTATGAATGATAGACTCGATTGCTAAACCTTGCCTTGACCAACCTTCTGACCCTCGGAGAGAGCTCTCAGGGTGTGCGTGGGAAGGAAAAAAAATCCTCCTATTCGAAAATAAACTTGAAAAAAAAAGACTTTTTTTTTTAGAGCTTCTTTGGTTTATTATTACTTTTTTGCTTGTTTGTTTGTGATAAGTTGTTTTAAAAAGGATTGTCCTACATGGTTGTTTTGTAACTGGTGGAGGAAGAAAGGATCCCTCTCAAGCGTTTATGATATGACAGCTTTGGTTTCTGAAGAGTTAACTGATGTTTGCATGATACACCTATTGCTAATCTGGTAGCAGACTTCTCATCGTTTTATTGGCATTTTTTATCAACTGGGGCTGGTGGAGAGGGCTGTCTTGAGAAGAATATTTGCACATATATATATTGTATATATTTTTGGTGGGGTTCTCCCCACACTTTACTGTCTCTTGATGACTCCTGGAGGTGGTAGTGGGCCCATGAAAGACTGTGAATACAGTCAGATCAGCACACACAGCTCTTCGTCTCCCATGGAGTCTCCCCATAAGAAAAAGAAATCAGTTCCCAAGAGAAAATGGGAGGTTTTTCCTGGAAGGAACAAATTCTTCTGCAATGGGAGGATCATGATGGCTCGACAGACTGGAGTCTTCTACCTGACTCTTGTTCTCATCTTGGTCACCAGTGGACTCTTCTTTGCATTTGAGTAAGTGACATTAAAGTCTTTGTATCTTCCTTCTCCTCCTCTAGTTAGTTATTTTCTGGCTGAAAGCAAAATGTTTTTATTTAGTTGTCATAGAGTATGCTGACGGAATTCAGCTATTATTGGTTTATGTAGTTGAAAATGCCATCTTATAAGATGCTGGGGTGTGCATGGTATGGTTTGGGTTATCATACACTGGAAAACTAATGTTTGAGGATTAAAGTTGAAGTGCTTTTATACCACAGGTTTCCAGCTTTTGCTGATGTTGCATGAGGAGTGTAAAACAGCAGTTTTGGGGTGGCCAGCAAATGATGTAACCTCTTGTCTGTTAATTACTCTGAGAATCGAAACTGTCAGGTGCAAAACTACTGACGTTTTGTTGCAGAACTGAATGCAAGAAAAACAGTATCTTTCATTAGTTTATGAATTAGAGCCGTTTTTTTCTTGACATTGTTCATTAGCTTGTAGATGAGAATTCCAAGTGAGAAGAAAAAAAATAAAGAGCTGTACAATTTTGGATGTACCTAGCTTTCCACCACTAGGTAACAGCATTACTTTCTGTTTGTGATGATAACTTGTGAGTTTGGTCTTAGTTTAAGCTATGTTTGCTTTGGAGGTTTGATTTGTGGTTTTTAAAGCAAGTTTCTAGGGCTTTTTTTCTCTGTTGCTCTGAAATTTCAAGAGTCCTTTTCATCTAGATAAAGTGAGCACAAGTGACAGCAAATCAAATATCCTGATTTTTGCACTTACGTTGGAGTGGTTAAATTAATTATGTATGGCAATAAAGAATTAGGCACTTGATATGAGCAATACAGTGTGACCTTTATTTACTTATTTTTATTTAAACACCAAGTACAAAGATGTTTATACTTGTAAAACAATTTATATATCAATAATTGTATTATTTTTAAAGGGCTGGTACTGCTTTACCTATTTTAAATTATTGTAATTCGATTTGTGGCAGGAAAAAAAGTCTTCAAATTACTTTTTTTGTGTAATAGGAGCTATAATTTATAACTGAAGTTCAATGTTGCCTCCAGAAATTGTTTGCTTTGCAGAGTGATACAATTGAAAAACAAAGGTCATTCATTACTTGGTGTCTTCAAGCGAGAAGGTAGAGACATTAACAGATCCTAAATTGTACCTCCTGTAAATGCAGATCATCTTAACAATACCAGTAGTAGTAAAGAAGGTAAAAATGCTCGGCAGGCTAAATGCATGTAATTGTCGTTAGTAGATGAATTGTCATAAGTAGGCTTCAGATTACTTTAGAGGGATTTATTAATTGTAAGTCTTCTGAAGACATTATGAAGCTGCTTGTACATCATTTGAATAGTTGAAATAACATGGTCAATGCAAGTATGTTTACTTTCCTGGTTTTAAAGTGTTATTAAAGGTGTGACCTGATAGTATTGCATCAGGACTTGGGTGCTACTGTGTTCTGTTTGCCATGTTAAGGCCTAGTTTTGGAAAGCTTTTCTGTGAGGGCTGACACTTGCATCTGTGTGCAGTCTCATCACCTTCCACACAGCCTCTGAAGGCAAGTGCTGGACTTTCTGTAAATACTGGAATGTAAATGTAGGATCAAAGC
Source organism: Neodrepanis coruscans (assembly GCA_013400695.1). Lineage (NCBI taxonomy): Eukaryota > Metazoa > Chordata > Aves > Passeriformes > Philepittidae > Neodrepanis > Neodrepanis coruscans. The sequence continues at coordinate 12,140 of VYZS01005116.1, read as the reverse complement.
TGTANATTGTACCTCCTGTAAATGCAGATCATCTTAACAATACCAGTAGTAGTAAAGAAGGTAAAAATGCTCGGCAGGCTAAATGCATGTAATTGTCATTAGTAGATGAATTGTCATAAGTAGGCTTCAGATTACTTTAGAGGGATTTATTAATTGTAAGTCTTCTGAAGACATTATGAAGCTGCTTGTACATCATTTGAATAGTTGAAATAACATGGTCAATGCAAGTATGTTTACTTTCCTGGTTTTAAAGTGTTATTAAAGGTGTGACCTGATAGTATTGCATCAGGACTTGGGTGCTACTGTGTTCTGTTTGCCATGTTAAGGCCTAGTTTTGGAAAGCTTTTCTGTGAGGGCTGACACTTGCATCTGTGTGCAGTCTCATCACCTTCCACACAGCCTCTGAAGGCAAGTGCTGGACTTTCTGTAAATACTGGAATGTAAATGTAGGATCAAAGCTGTAATATTTTATGGTCATGATTTTATGGTCATAAAACTGATTTATCAATCCACTATTTACTGTTTATTCTTATGTTTTAACACTTTGATCCTTCAGAGATAAATTTTCTCTGCAGCTGCATGGTTCAGGACTGTTAAAGCAGGATGAGCTGCTAGCTGTTCATCACCTTCTGATTTGATTACTACTGTGGTCTACCAGAATTGAATTCTGCAACTTTTGTCATGTCTTGGAGATCATTTGCAGTGTCATCATATGTGATTGATAACATTTTTAATCAAGCTGCAGCATTTTCATATATAGTTGGTGCTTTTTCTAACTGGCCGTCTTAAAGCAGGGAAGACTCTTGGGCTTTATGTAATAGAGCATAACTGTATAAATTCGCTGTGTATACTGGTCTCCAGGCATTCTTGTATCCCTTGAACTCTCTCCTTTTAAGGAAAATCAAAGTAGAGCAGAGGATGGCAATAGTATTTCATTTTTATAATGATAAGGTAGATTTTGACCTTTAGAAAGTACTTGCGTTGAAAAATTATTACTCATCCTCTGAAAGCTAATTGAAACCCAAACCTAAAGACTATGAGAATGGGGTTCGGTATGCTTGTGATGTTTAAACCGCGAAAGGTTGTCAATGTTTAAGAGAGGGGAGGGTTATTAAGTAGTGTTACTTTGAAGCAGTTTCTAATTGCTTGCGTTCCTAGTAGTGTGAAGTTATTGTTTATTGGTCAGTTGATAACATCCTGAGTTGGTAAGTGTCACTGCCATTATTGGCTGATTTGGTTGTGACTCTCATTGGCCAGAAAGGTCTTTCAGTCCTTTGTGTATATGCGGAGCAAAGTGGTTTTTAAATGGGCGTGTGCCAGGCGTGTCTGAACTATAAGGTCGAACTGTCATTGAAGAGGAAGGTACCCTGTGTGTTCTTGGAATTGTTCGGTCTTTTTTTTTCTGCGATTGAAATTAATTGTTTTGTTCCCTTTGGTTTTGGAAACTGGGAAGTAGGTACTTATGGTCCCAAGTCTTTCACCGGCTGCAGGCAGTGAAGAGAGGAAGAAAGAGATTATGTTGACAGCTGGTTTTATTCTTTGGAAAGCACCATGCTAACATAAATGATTGTCCTTTATCCTTTGGCTTCAGTTGTTTCTCCAGTGTGATTTCTCCCCTTCCTTTTATTTTACTCTTGACAGCCATTCATCCAGAGCTGTATCTCATGTGCTTTGGAGTAATCTCCAGGGGTGAAATACATTTCTCTGAATCAACAAATATTAGGTCTCCAAAAGGAAACATATGTCGTACATCTTGACCTGTATAGCTTTTGACATTGAGCCATGCTTTTGTAATCTTTGTTTCTTCATACTTCAGCTTTTGTACTTTTTCCTGCCTACTTTCTCCAGCTCCTGCTTTCAGTTGGTTTTATTCCTTTCTCTCTGACTTTTGTCTCTTGTGTACTCCAGGTACATCACCACTTCTTCCTTTTGTCATTTCACTGGTTTTTTTTTCCATTTTCAAAGAGATAAGCCAGAATTTGCTTAAAAGAAAAACAACAAACTGTGTGCTTCCAAGCAGGTAAAATATTTATAATTCCTGTCTCCCCTTCCAAAGGAAGTGCAAACAACAAGCAGATTTATTTCAGTAACTTATCTATTAAATACAACATGAATGATTGCAAGCACTTTTAGGTCCTAAGAGGGAAAATGTGCTTGAGTTGTTCTTAAAAATTATGCCTTTTTTAAATTGCTCAAGGTGAGACACCAGAAATTACCGGATTTGTCTTTGAAATTTCAGTACATTGTTTTACCTTGAAACTCTTTCCTAACTTTAACCTTGATATTTAGCTATTCTTCCCTTTTTCATGTAAATTTATTGTTGTGTTGCATTTTGTTTTTTCCTTTGCCTTCCCTTATTCAACAGACATACATATTTTTCTGAACTACTTAATGTTCATTTATCAACATAGCTGCATGAGAAGCTCAGAAAACAAATTCCTTTCCCTAGAGCAAAGATAGCATCTGTAACTTCAGGGCAGATCTGCTGATGTAACTAGCCAGTTCAATCACTATATTTACATACATGTAGAGTCCTTTATTTGTGCAATGGAGGCAGAACTAACTTCGTGCTTGCTGCACTTACTCAGCTAGGTGTACATACTCAGAAAAGAACCCTTTATGGCCTGTGGTCATTTGGGGTACTGTTTTTGCAGGTTACAGGAAAGCAAAATGGGGGGGCCTAATGACATTTAGCAGTAGGATTTGTTAAATGGCATGTCTTGTATGAATGCACAGACTCATGAGTTCCAGAGCAATGAAGATGAGTTTGGCTGTGATCCTGCTGTGCGTTAATGCTACCACTGTGTGCCAGCTCCCTTCCGTCTTGGACGTCTCTGTGCAGGTGGCAGGAGGGAACATGTCTGCACCATGCCTGCTTCAGCTCAGACAGGCAAATTAAACTTCCCATATAATGTGGGCTTAAGTGGAGATGCTGACTGAACTGAATTGACTCAGGCACAGTCATGTTTTCTTCTGTCAACTCATTTGCAGGGTGAGTGGCTCTGGAAGAAGGTTGAAGCAGATGGTAGGATGCTGGAAGGGTTGAAGCAGTGCAGCTTTTTTTCTCTGTAAACGTGAGTCAGAGCCTTGTCACTTTTGATACCATTTGACGCTTGCACTGATTCAACAAACTGCAGGTTTTTTTAGTTTGTTTGCTTTGAGCTGATTAAGACTTTTTTGGTGGTGAGTATTTGTGCGATTGCATTGTCTTGCAAAAGATAGATGCTGGAAAATTATTTAAAATGAGACTGTTTACGTTCATATGTGTACAAACCATTGATTTCTGTCTGCCCTTGCAGTTGCTGGCAACCTGCTCCATGCCTCCCACTTTGAAAACCAGTGTGACTGGAGGACATTGATGAGTCACACTCTGATGCCATATAAATTGTTCAATATTGAGCTTCTATGGCAAAGTGGTGTAACTCGCTGCTTACTGTGACAAACCTCTAGGTGTAAACACTGATGTCAGTAAGCTGAGCTTTTTCGCTGTGGTATCAACAAGCATCGTCATCTTATGGCAAGTGTTTTCTGCTCTTACAAGAAGTGGATTCTTATAGCATGAGGTTGTATTCCAAGTAGGTGGAATGTTCTTCTTCTAATAACCACCTCTTTCTTTCTTCCTCTGTGCTTAAGTCAAGTAGGTTACTTGCATCTTTGGATGACCATGTCCTTAAACTGAGGGTTGCTTGGAAGAAAGTGCTATCAGTCCAACTTGGGCTGTTAAAGGCTGCTGTAAACTTATAGGGCACTTCCTGCTGAAGTTGTCAAAATGGATTTTGAAATAAAAATCATGGTATATAAAATTATTTTTCAATAAGTGCATCCTTTTCTACCTTGGAAAGCACCAGCTACCTAATTGTGCATAGTGACATAGGTGAATGCAGTGTTGAGTAGGTGTTTCTTAAAAAAACCCTGTTATCAAAACTAAACTGGAGCAATATTTCTGTTTCTCATTTTGCCATATTACTCATCTCTGATAAGTTAGTGAAAAAGACATGGAACACGTTTAATCCTTAGGGTTAAGGATTTTACTTTTTGTATTGAGTTTATATACTTATGCCAAATCATATGACTGATTTCTAAGAGATGGTGTGCAAGGTGTTTATTCTTTGCACTTAATTGTCCTGAAAATGTTTTCTGTCAGAATCAAGTATCTCTTATGTACAAAGTATATCTAATACGTTTTTCTTTGATACGAGTCTTTTCTTTCTTGGTCACAAAAGAGTTTGTCTAATTTTCTAAGTTGCCCAGTAATCTGTGCAAGTACATATGTTGAAGTTTTTTCCTCCCAAAAGGGAATAGCAGATCTTAAAGTAGTACCTCACTGAATAGGTATATCAGTTTAAATTTGTAAATCTTTTTTGAATTAATTATATGATTTAAATTGAAATCCTTTCATCCAGAAATGAACTAACAGCATTTGCTACTAGGTCATGCCTTTCTAGTTTTCAAGGCTAGGTCTATTTATGTGCAAGTGGATAATGATAAATGCTTCATTTTTCAGGGTAAAATTCTGTGAGGATAACAGAAGGGTAACTTCTCAAGTTTTTACCAGTCATACCTTCTTTAGTTCCCCTGAAAGTGCAGAAACATTTTATGGTTTTGTAATGCTAACTCCTTTTTCAAGTAAAGGTTAGACAGCTTTTTTTCTTTCTTTCTGAAAGTGTTTGGGGTTTTTTGTTGGTTGAGGATTTATTTTTTATTCAGCTTAGTTGATGATCTTTTCCTCCTCCATGAAACAGGAGGTAGTTTTGAACAAATGTTTTGTTCTTTTTTTACTTAAATATTCACCTTTGCTTTACAGAGGTGCAGGGAGTGTAATAAGGGATGTTGGGTTCTCAGATGCCATATCTTTTCAGGAGCTTGAGAAAATAATTGTGTAGCTTTGGACCATCAAAGCATCTTCAGAGTAAAATGTGAACATTTGTGATCATCTTCACCTGAGGTCACCCTGACACCTTGGAGAAAGAGGGGGAATTCCGTCACAGCTGGCTGGGGAATGGTTTCTACTCTCATATAATTGTTGTAGATAGGTGTAAATTTATCACCTGGAATATTTGATATCCCTTCTAGAGTAGGGAAAAAAGGTAATTTCAATAGTTTAGTTATTCTTACCTATATATCTTCAAATATTTATAAATGTTGATGGATAATATTTCTGTACATCTTGAGTCTCCAGAATGTGAGGTTAGACTTGTAATTTTGTATAGTTATTTGATAAAATCTGTCTTAATTTATCACTCAAAAGTTTGAGGTTTCTGTTGTTGATTTAATCAGCATAATATGTTTTATTTTGTCCTTCCCTGAGTAGATACTTGTGTGCCTTTATCTGAATGGATATGTGCCAAAGGTATAAAATGTGTCTTCTGGAGAGTAGTGTAGGGAGAGTCATATTAAATAGATTTTGACTATTGAAATTTTTATCAGTTTTTCTTGGAAGACTGCTATTGTCATGTGGCCTTCTCAGGCAGTTTTCTCATAACGATACTGCAGAAATTCTTGTACACTGTTAAAAGGAAAAGATGGTATTTTTCAGGTGTTTTCTCAAGTGAGTTTCTCAGGAATCATGTTATGTGTTTAGGTTCATGTAAAGGATTTTTTTTTCACTCATGTTTAAAATTGGACCAGTTATGCAAAAAATACCTTTGCTACATGATTTATTTTCTGTCAAAGCTGTTGCCTTATTATTTTGTAATGGCATTTCATACAAAGCAAAATATATCAGTGGATATGAGACATTACCTTCCTTCAGAAGGAAAAGAGAAAATAGTAGTCTGTGCAGGACTTCAACCAAGCCATTCTCTTCATTGC
>VYZS01005108.1:7220-17630 GCA_013400695.1 Neodrepanis coruscans | reverse complement strand
AAAAAAAAAATGAAGAGCATTCATCGTTCATTCAGCATTTTGCCAAAATTATGAGAACACAGATTTTTGGAGTTGGTAATTGAGAGTTTAATTCTGTGGGTTTCTAGGAGAACCCAGGTCTGGCCTGGGCAAATCCATTGGGAGGTTTGGCCTTTTTTGGGCAAAACTTGGTAACTAGTAGTATAAGAGCAATTTTTACATAAACCACAAGGCTCTGCTTTTTCAAATCAAGCATGTGAGGTAAGTATATGCTTAAGGCCATACTCTAGGATAAACAGTTTTGCATAAAGCAAGCAGTTATTTAAAAACAGCTAGTTTCCCTATTAAAAAATTCGAAAATTTATAGGTTTGTGTTTTGCCTTTTTATTAATACTACTTTAATAATCAAACCCTTGTTTTCATATAGTTTTAATAATGAAAACCTAGCTAAGCACTCCAAAACAAATACAACCTTGTATTATTTTAAATAAAACTTCAAAATATATATCTTGACAGTTCTGATGCCTGAGGGTTTTATTTCCCAAAGTAGTAATGATCTCCAGGAGTTAAAATAATATGATTATATCCCAACTCCATGACCAGCTAAACCACAACTGAACTGCAGTGGTACATTATTTCATTTGCAATCTCAGAGGATCTCCATTTCAGACTATCAACATAGCACTAAATTTTCAAGTGTCACTGGAAACAGGCCACTTCTAATTTTGACTGGAAACACCAAAATGAACAGCTACAGTCAGTGCAGCTAGTATTTCCCCAGTTCAACAACTTCATCTTTACCAGGAATGATAAGGGAAAACTTTTTATTCTCAGTTATTTACTGTGTCTTCACACCTCTGCAAACCATGGTTGAGGGGTTTTTGGTTTATTTTGAGGAAGGGTTATTGAGAAGGAAATAACACATTTTTCCTGTGAGTCACTAAATTTACTACAAGAAGTTCATCTTCTGGTGTACTACTTCATACAGTCTTCTAAGAGATAAACTGGATTTCTAATCTTCACTTCCTGTTGCCACAAAACAAAGCAATTTCTTGTGAGCAAGAAGGAAATGGCATTATTAACCAGCATTACTCAAGAGAAGCTTCCTTCAGAAGACAGCAACCATGCCAGATTGAACAAGGATGGGAACCAGATGCATAAGAATGACAGGTGCTCAGATAACCTTTATCTCCTGAAATATCTTCTTCCAAAATTAATTTGGACATACTTTGTCTTACACAATTTTATTATTTTTTTTTAATTATTAATTTGCCATTTCTGTCAGGTGCATAGCCTCTCTGGTGCTCTACACCAGTGGTAATGGGAAGGGTGGTAAGGAGGTACCACATTAACAATAGTAGCAAAAAATAACAATAATCCATTCCTGTCAGGGGAAGCTAGAGCAGTCAGTCAGACCAAGAGACCCTGTTGAAAACCACGAAATACGGGGCACACAAACCTTTGGCTTCCCTAGTGAATGTGGCAGTTCCATGGGTCACCCCCAAAGAGCCGTGTAGCTGCCTCAGCCCTTATTGCCACTCATTACCATTGAAACATCCCTGCTAGAACTTACAATATTATCCACTACTTAACTACTACGTCCTACTCCTCTGTAGCTATTTAAGTAATTCCTACAGAAAGCTATCGAGATAATTTTCTACTTCCTATTCCTCCGATGCAGAGAAAACCCAAATCAGATTGGATTGAACTAAGCCTCAATGCCTCTGAAAAACAAAATTTATGACAAGAGAAAAAACCCCAGAAGGCTAGTGATCAGTTTAAAATAGAAAATAAATTCATATAAACCTAAAAATATTACATTAAACAGAGATTTAAGGAAATACATGAGTTTAATAATCATGGATGTTTTAAGACTATGGTATGTTCTTACATATTCTATTTTTTCTAATTACCCCAATCAAAAACAATCAGTATTCAACAAAAAAAATAATAATTAGCCAATAATAACTCTCTTTGCCCTCACTAGAAATTGAATATAGAATTATTACTCAGTCACACCAATTAATACAAAATGAACTTGTAATTAAAAAAAAAGTATTTATGATTAACAGAAAGACTATTCACTAGAAAAGCTCCCAAAATATTACATCCATTATTTCCTGACATTCATATAAGATGAATTGCCTGTATTTCCTTAATGTTTCATGTAAAACAAAGCAATAGAAGGGCACTGCACTCTTGGCAGGTGAAAGTGGTGCTCCAGCTTTATGTAAGTCAAGATGAAGACTTCTTATCAGAGAAAGCTCATTTTCTGCTCAGCAGCATCTAAGAGGATCAAGCAATCTAAAAAATGCACTGATATGTCAAAAACCAGTTTTAATTAAGTAAAGATAGGGTAAGGTAAAAGACACAAAATAGAAAACTTCCTACAAAGAGTAAAATTTCTCCTTGCATTGCATTATGTACAAAAAAATCTGTTCTTATTTTTGTACGTGAGCTTGAATTGTCATGTTTTTCTGATGTAAAAGTGCATACAAGTGATGCCTCACTCCTGGCTCAGTATAACTTGAACAGCTAGCACAGCCCTGTTTCAAAACAGTGTTAAATTTACTCCATTGTCTTGGTTTGAAGACAACTATGCAATTTAAACCTTAAAGCAAAAAGGGGCACAGAAAGTACAGGAAAAGGAAAACAGTTCTTTTAACATATATATATTAAAATACAGAACAATGGTAGCGAAAAAAACAAAGAAAAACTCCTTGTTTTTAGCTCTTAATCCAAGCCCCATGGCCAAGAGAAGACAGCTTCCATGACAATGATGGTGGCCACAATCCTCGCCACGATGCAGCTCAGGCAGAGCTGCAGGTGGGCGCGTTCTCACCAAAGCTCCAGTTGAACAAAAAGGGAAGAAAAACCTCTTTGTGTGGCAAAGTCTCCCTCCCAGGGGTTCAAGCTGGACTCATGTGAGCTGCTGCAGATCTGTAGCAGGGGCACCAGGAGCTCTGGCTACATGTCTGCACCATGTGGTGCCAAGTCCCGGAGAGAGCACGCTGTGACTCGGAACCGGAGCCAGTTCTGGTTCTGCTTCTGTGATGCCCCTGCACAGCTGGAAACACCCAGAGTCCATCACAGCCACACTGCCACCACTGCTCGTCAAGCCGAGCCTGCCCTGCCATGCCCCAGCCCTGCACCAGCTCAGCCCCGGCCACGTCTCTCCCCAGGCTCGGCAGCCGCCGCTCCAGGCCAGGCTCCACAGGGCACTCAGTGCAGCACGGGAGTGTGTCAGGGCCCCCGGCCCAGCTGCTCCCACTCCCGTGGCACAGTCCCGGCCCCGGCAAGTGCCCGCGCCGCCCTGTCACAGGGGCAGGCTGGGCTCGGAGGGGAGGGCAGCGCCGTGAAGACTGAGCAGGAACCAGGTAGGGATCGTGTGGAGGATTTTCTTGGGTCATCACGCCATGACCAATGTGATCCAGTGAAGCCGTTTACTCAGAGCATCAGACTTATTTTATACTGTTTCTAACTGCTCACATGCTTCTAACTTTATTACTATTGGCACACACTTCTTACTCTATTATTATTGGCCAGTTAGGTTTATGAACACATTGTCTATATGTTTGAATTGGTCACATATTCTTCATCACGCAGAGAGTTGTGGTTGGTCTGATCCACCTGCAGTTCTGGACTTGATTTCTTCTCTTGTTTAACTCTTCTCCTTCTTGCACCAAGATCAAATTGTCCTTACATGCATACCTTTCTTACGAGAAAGCTAGGCCTTGCAGCATGCTTTTCTCACCAGAAAGCAAGGCCCAATTGTCTTTGCATACCTCTGCATACATTTCACCAGAAAACTGGATTGTGCAAATGTCTGTTATTTTCCAAAAATTCTCCAGCAGGATCGGGCCAAGCCTACCCCTGCCACTGGCAATGGGGAAACTCTCTATATAAAAAAAGCAAAAAGTCATCTTCCCACAACATCTATTTACAACAGTCATTTGAAAAATGAATTATCCAGAATCTCCAGAACACCAGTTATTTTGCTGTTCTTATGTATTATAAGTAATTAGATTCAAGAAGAACATGAGTAGGGATGAGGACATTGTAAATTCAAGCAAGGCCTTCTCAGATCATGTTACATAAATGTCTCCTGCATATACACACTTTTTTTGGTATCTCAAAGAAAAGATGCACGTTCCTCTATGCAAGCTAGCTGTTAATTTTACATTTAATTGCTGACAAAGAAAATTACTTTCTAAAGTGATGGTATAGTACCTTTTAAATTCTACCCCTGTTACTACTAAACAGCAATTAACCATTAGAAGTTGATAGCATTATTCATTATTACAGCAATAAATCTTAATATTATTTTTATTCTGTACTGTTCCTGCTCTGATCAACATAATTATGAAAAAAAAAGCACAGCAGACATTTATCAAAATTATTTAATGATACAATGGGGACAGTAGATAAAGGTTCTGATGCCAAATTTAATGCCAATTTAAATTCTGATTAATTTGTCTCAGTGTTTATTCACCTATAATGTTACTTACACTGTTGGAGTTATTTTTAAACACAATTTCATAAAATTCTCTACAGAGCAATAAATAATTTGGCCCCAAAACATTACCAGTCTACAGATAAAGACACTTTCACTTTAAAAATAATTGTTCTTTCTCAATACATATTTCAGTATTTCAAACGTAACTGCACATAAAATTAGAAAAATAACATCGCTTTGCCGAGTATGTTACTACACACAACTGCATGTGCCTTCCTATTTGTAGTCTGTCTCTCTTACCAAGAAATAGCTTTAAAAGTTTAAGAAGACTCCCTAAAAATATTTCCATTGAACACTTATTTAATAAGGTATGGCCTATAAAAGGGAGCTTATTCAGAGGAAGAGATTGTTTGGTTTGTTGTTTCCAAACAAATTAATAAAAGAATTCAACTGGCAACAAAATCCTTCTCCAGATTCAAGAGACACATGCACATCAGCATCAGGATAATATAACTGCAGTCCTGCCAGGACATTTAACTAAAGTTGCTTTGAACTCTTTTCAAATTGAGGACTAACATGGTGTGCAGTATGGTGGTTGGATCACAAGAAAAATTAAGACCAGCAAGAATGCTCCCTTCCTGCAAAGCATTTTCCCTGTCCCTCCAATAAGCCTTTTCTATTTCCTACTCCTGTCTCTAACTAAACATATCTACTAAGGCTAAGTGAAATATCTCCCTCTCCATTCAGTTTGGATTTCAGCGGCTTCTAGTATTCATTCCTTAAGTGTGTCAGTGTCAGTGTGCTCACCCTTTGCTCTGTAGAGTGGTGTTGATTTGCAGTGAGAAATGGAGAAATGCATAGTAACTCCTCTGTAATTTATTCTAGCCCTAAAGCTTTACACTGCAGTCGGTAGAGTACCTAATAGCCTAGTCAAAATGAAGACAAACATCTTCTGTGACAGAAAACTGTGGTGAAGGTGGCATGAATTAAAAAGCATGGAAATAAACACCTTAAACAAATCTCCTCAGTGGGAGACAGAGATTGTCTAGCAATGAACTGCAGACAAGATGCTTAGAAAGCCCCATAACAAAGAAAAAGCTGCATGTTGTTCAAGGGTTCCCATGTCAGCACCATTCCTGAAGCCAGAAACATTAATAACTTCTCTTTTGCTTTTCTTCTTTCTGGAAAGGAGAAGGGAGTTGAAATAAAAACAAACAAATAAAAGTATCTAAAGAAGATTTCTTTCAGTGCTATCTGAAATTTGTCCATGTCAAGTACTAAAATACAATCCTGGGGTTGAAGGTTTCTTGGGTTTGTTTTGAAAGGGGCAACAGAGTCCTACAATTTGATTGAATCATAAAAGCTTGAGACTGTCCACTGCATCAGCTCAGCAGCCAAGCCTGCCAGCTGAATGAGGCAATTAGCCTTGCTTACATACTTTCCTAATACATGTGCCTTTTTCTTCTTTACTTGGAAATCACTTTACTAAATCTACTATTAATGAAATGTACCAGACTGACACCTGTCAAAAATGCCCTCTATATTGCCATGATAAGCAAAATTTCACTATGAGCAGCCAAAATCTAAGCATTTCTATTGTTATATCACTGGGTTAAACACCAGCTTCAAAGACTGAAAGTACTAGCATACAATTCCAATACAGGATGAGACCCAAGTACTCTGACAAGCCACTACAATCAGACTTCAATGGAAAGAAATTGTGGAAGAAAGGCACAGGAAGGTACAACACTCTCTAACATCCATCAGTGTAAATCATCAATTAACTGGACAAGGGTGCATGACAGGAGGCAGACTGCACTACAGTCATGTTGCACTGACACTACAGCCTGAGGCAGCGTCTGCTGGAAATACAATAGTCCATTCTCCATATTCATGCAATAAATGGCCTTCTCTCTGCAGCCACCAGTTAAGATTATAAATCAGTATGTTTTGCAATATTAAAAGCCACTCCAGTTGCAAAGGAACCAAGATCGTAAATTCTTTTCAATGCACTTTTGAACAGCTTCAGACAGTAGCGAGGCTTTCCTGAGAACACGAGACAGCTGAAAAATAGCTGCTTCAAATTTAGGTTCTATTAGAAGAGATGGAAAAGACCTGCATGAACTATTTAATTAACAGATTGAGCCACCAAGATGCACGAGGAAAAAATTCAGCTCTTAACAAAAGGTTTTAACTCTGTTTCTTGAACCTCTATGTGATGTTTTTGAATTAAGACAAAAATCTGAGTTTAAGAACATCTCCAGATCTCATCTTCCCATTCATATTAATGTATGTCAAGTTAACAGAGGGGGTAGAGTTTGGATATTTCTCTTCCTATATGAAATCAATGGCTTTTAATCTCCAGCTGAACACTTAATTTACTAAAAAGGAAATGAGACTATTTTTTCTACAACTCAACAGCAACTGCAGTACCCTTCATGTGTTGCCTATGCAAATTACCTCTCTGCTATACAACAAAGAGGTATGTTAGTGCTGGTTTTAGAACTGGCTATTTAAGAGCTTATTTATTATTTTAGAGGTCATTTAAGAGCTGGTTTGGAGTGGAAGAGGAAAGGAACACTGTAGTATCTGCCATGTCCATTAAAGGAACTTCGGGGTTCTCTAGCTAGTTATCAGCTAATTATCAGCAGCTGCAATTATTGCTCAGTGGTTTCACTGGGCTCTGTGAGAAGAAAAGCATGTTATGAAATACGAACAGATACCACCGGCAAAACCCCCACAGTTACTGTTCTTTAAGCCAAGTTATGTGTGACATGAACAAAGAAGGGAGTCTACCAGCTAGCACATCATCTGGAATGGTGGTCATGGAGGCAGTAACAAGCCACGCCACGTACTTGTAAGACAGAACTCCTAAGAAGTGAAGCAGATGTGAGAGTTTCATAGACTTTGTTCAACAGATTAAGAGATGACATAGAATACTGAGCACTGGAACATGCTCCCCAGAGAAGTGGAGTGGGTGTTTGAGTTCAAGAAGGATTTGGACAATGCTCTCAGGCACACAATGTGAGTCTTGAGGGGCCTCACGAATCCAGTGTCATGAGTTGGACTCAATGGTCCTGACAGGACCATTCCATCATTTTTTATGATTCTATCCTTTTCTACTTCTTACAGTAACTCTGGATAAAGTCCTGGTCTCCAGCACAACCAGTAAGTTGCAGGTCTTGTTTTCTGTCCAGGTATATTCCTTCTCTCAGGTTTAAAGTCAATATGAAAAAGAACTGTCATGAGTCAACCCAAAAAACATTGCACATTAAGTATGTTTAGCCCACCAACACTAATGGTAAAGCTTATCTTCAAGAAACTGATTAAGTACCAAATTTTGGTCCAAATTTTAAATAACAGAGTGAATGTTCTGCACTGGCTAGGATCAAGGGCCTCAAGGTAAATTTCCAGCTCAGTCACAGACTGCTTAACAGTCCTGACAAAACCATTTCTTTGCTCAATTCACATGTATTTTCACGGTTTTTGCACCTCAACACTTCTGCTTGCTATGTATAAAATTAGAGACGTAACCTAAGATTCCTTAGGCTACATTATATTTGCTGGCACAATGAAGTATCTACATACACTGAGATATGAGCATAATTGTACTTTGGAATTTTCCCATAAACACACTTTTTTCATGGTTCCAACAAAAATAAAATGCCATTTGCCTACATTATTACCAGTAATGTTAAGACAGTCATACAGTCACAGAATCATTGCTTGGGTTAGAAGGATCTTAAAGATCATGGAATTCTAATCCCCTTGCCATGGGCCAGGTTGCCACCAACTAGACCAGGTTGCTCAGGACCCCAACCATATGGCCTGGAACACTGCCAGGGATGGGGCAACCACAACTTCTCTAGGAAGTCTATTCTAGTGCCTCACCATCCTCTGAGTCAAGAATTTCTTTCTAACATCTAATTTAAATCCCTTGTCTATCCCTATTTGCCCATGTTAAGAGTCCCTCTTTTTTATAATCCCCCTTTAAGTACTGGAAGGCTGCAATAACGTCTCCCTGGAGCCTTCTTTTCTCCAGGCTGGACTGTATCATCCAAGTTCACGTATCTGCAAACTTGCTGAGGGTGCACTTGATCACACTATCTATGCCACTGACATATTAAAGAGCACCAGTCCCAGGACAGAGCCCTGAGGGACCCCACTCGTCAGCAGCCTCCACTCGNTCTTTCTAACATCTAATTTAAATCCCTTGTCTATCCCTATTTGCCCATGTTAAGAGTCCCTCTTTTTTATAATCCCCCTTTAAGTACTGGAAGGCTGCAATAACGTCTCCCTGGAGCCTTCTTTTCTCCAGGCTGGACTGTATCATCCAAGTTCACGTATCTGCAAACTTGCTGAGGGTGCACTTGATCACACTATCTATGCCACTGACATATTAAAGAGCACCAGTCCCAGGACAGAGCCCTGAGGGACCCCACTCGTCAGCAGCCTCCACTCGGACACAGAGCCACTGACCACAACTCTCTGACTGCATCAGTGTACCACTGTAAAAAAAGAAACAAGGAACTCAGGCTAGAAGGTACAACACTGAGGAGAAATCACAAGAGATTATATCCTGTCAATGTATGTAACATTAGCCACTGCATGCATCCAAATATTCAGTCATCCACAAGTTCTTGGAGCCACTAAAACAGAATGATCAGGATGGGTGGGGAGGATGACGCCAAAAACCACCACTACCACCCTGAAAATCAAAAAGAAGCACTCGGTTTGAGTTCACTGACATATTCCTGGCAAAATGTCTGCTGAAGCACTGCAGAGAATTTTACAGGCCTGGAGGAGACACTGAAGAAATACAAACAAATCAATGAATACCAGCAGTGAAAGATAAACAGTTTCAAATATTTCATACAACTAGAAGTGCCAAGATGAAAACTTGGAAGGTTTCTGTCAGGCTATTTCCAATTACAGTGTTTTATGAAAATGCAGGGGATACAGTATGCCTTGATGAGAAAAACCAGTGTGTATATACAGGCTCATCATCCTCTAGCAGAAAGTACTGAGGTAAGTACTAGTTGTTATGGATATGTCTGCATAACTAATGGGTGTTATTGCATCTAACCTTGAGGTTTCATTTATTTTGTATTGGAGGATGTGGGTGTAGAGATTTATGGTTTATGTTATAAACTTTCATCCCCCACAAAATACTGAAGTGTTCTTACACTGAATGAAAGAACACCTTCAAGCAATGAGTAAATCCAGAGGAATCAAATAACTTCAGAGGACTTTGAAAAATGCACTGCTGATCGTTCTTTTCATCGATTTGTGTATTGCTCAGAAGTTCATAAGCAATGAATATAAGCTGTTTCTCACTCAGTATATCCAATTAAATGCAAATAGATTTCATGACAGAACAGATACACAACTCATTTGTGTGCTCCTTGTGTCCACTAACCTCTTATGCTAAGAGCTGGTTTTCTGATGACTAATGCTATCGTGGGGGGCTCACAGTTGATGACCTCACAGTTATTACATGAGGCACACACAGGCTACAAATACCATCATAATCTAAATGCTTTCCTGTGTACATATGAAAGATAGGAGGAAACTTTCTAAGGACAAGAAAAACCAACTATCAGATAAAACTCCAAATCAGTTATAGTAATATGGGATACAAATCTGAAAACAGGTGTGTGGTTTTGTGGTTGTTCGGGGTTTTTTGTTGTTTGGATTAGCTTGTTTTAAAATCCGTTTTAATTTCAGTTACAAAAAGCACAGTTACTAGGTAGAGATAGTGTGTTAGCTCAGTTGGTTATTAACACCAAGGCTGTGGGTTTGATCCTTGTATGGGCCATTCACTTAAGAGTTAAGAGTCAATGATCCTTGTGGGTCCCTTCCAACCCAGAATATTCTGTGATTCTGTATATATATGGTATTGTATAGATTTAATAAGTGCACATTCTTGATAAGTTTTTTTTTTTCAGTCTCCACTTGTGAAAGAGACTCTGCTT
>VYZS01005090.1:2969-14572 GCA_013400695.1 Neodrepanis coruscans | reverse complement strand
ACTAGATGCATCTACAGGGGGTGAAGGGATCTTCTGGTAAGGGTTTGGTGACCTTAAAAAAAAAAAAAAAAAAAGTGGTGCCCCAACAAAATGCAAGGTTCAGTAGTGGGAGTACTACTAGCAAGATGCGTATTGCAGATCTGGGCCTTACACCTCTGCCCATAGGCAGGTTACAGACAGTTGTTATTATTTTAAAAGTACATACTGTTGTATATGAAATCTAGAAGTGACCAATCCTCAATGAACTCATTACTGAAAGCAACATCTGCTTCTCTTTAGTTCTCCAGAAAAATGCATCTGAACCTCTTTGAAGCTCTATTTCAACTGTCCGTAAAAAACCACAGGAAGTATCTTCCACCTCAAGGGGCAAAGAGATGGAATTTCTGGCACACTAAGGAAATGAAATAGTCCCAAAACTTCTGAAAATACCTAGCCAAGAGTTCATCAGCAAAAGGGCTCAAGGAACCAAGCTAGCATGTCTGTGATGAGGACGGGCAGCTTGGCACCTTAGCTGGACACTGTCTCAGTAAAGTGCTTTAGCTCCTATCCTGCATCTTCATTGCCTTGCCCTGAACAACTGGAAGGTAACTTATGTTTAGCGCCAGAATGTTCTGAAGACACCAGCCGCCATGTTCAAATGACCTGTGTCCGTCTTTTACCCTTATGTCAAGCATTTTTGGTCAGCTGGTTCAAGGCTTTAGAAATGCTAACAGGAAATGGTGGAGAAAGGGATGGTTTGAGTTGGACATACTGAACCTGGTGCTGATGGATTGGTTGGATGATTATAGCTGGTACACATACTATGTCAGACCAGAGTTTGAATCCAGACCCACACACACATGACTTTAAAAGGACAATTTTTTTTGTCCCAGTTCCTATTATTGTATTTTGTTTTATTTTTCTAGCTTCAGTTGGGACTTGGAAAAGAGTTTTTCAGGGAAGGCTTCCTTCCAACTCCACATGTATAATCTTCGGCATTTTTGATCATTTGACCTATGCTTATAATATATGTCATCACAGAAGAGAGGGTAATTCAAAACACAATTAATTTCTTTCTAATTGAATATTTTCTGAGTAATTGACAAACCTGGATGACTACCAACAGCAGGCAAATATTTAGAACTGTCGGCCAGCACCTAAAAGCATTACAAACAATCATCTGAATTTCAACAACTTCTGGTCCGCCTGTGTAACACAATATATGCCACTGATTTCAGTCAGAGAGGGCATGAAGGTTTGATCCTTAGGAGGGAGTGTTGCATATTTAGGAGATGCTCTCTGGGCATTCCTTTGATTATTTCTTTTGTGGGGTGGAATTCTTCCCTAAATCTGCTTTTAAGGAAGCCCTCCCTGCACCATTGCCAGCAGAAGACAAAGGACTAATAACACCTCGGTCTTCTACTAAGAGGATATCTAAAGGGCTGGTTAAAAATGAAGATGTGAATACTCACCATCTGGAGATCAGACTCCAGGCTTGAAGAACGGCCTGGATTCCTTGGCTATTTTGCACGGTTTGGGCAGAGCTGAATCAAAGAGGAGAGATGTCAGGAGTGTGGGAAATTTGGAAATGAACTGCTAAGCCTGGAAGAAGCTAGCCAAGAGCTGTCAAAAAGTAGGAAAAGCCTGCCTGGACTGTCTCCAAAGAGATTTGAGACTAAGAGGAGCAAAGCCATCTCAGTGCATCGCTGGAATGAACTTGAAGTATGGCAGTGTGCCCAGGTTAGAGATGGCATCAGGACTCTGTTACAATCCATCTGCAATAAATTGAATGTTCAGTCTAATGTGAGAACACGATGTGTCCTCCTCCAGAAGGAACCATTGTCCTTCATCCAGAGATCTGCATTGCACAGTGAATGCCATAAATAGCTCCAGTGTACCCAATCAGGGGTTTCCCAGGAGCAGTACAGGCAAGTGCCAAAAGTTTGGTCCCAGTTATGTCTTCTCCGCAAAAAAAAGACATTTCTAGTTTATAGCAGATGTTTTTATTTGTCTTATCTCCTCTGAAACTGAGAGAAATAATGTGCCTTGTTTGGTGATTTTTGTAGGTAACATTTTCTGTTACCTGTACATTTCATTCAGCACACAAGAACAAGATCTTGTTTCATCTTTTGCCAAAGCAAGAAAGGAGAAAATACTCCTCTGCCTCCTTAGCCTTTCGCTCATCTTGATCACTCAAGCAGTTGTCACCTTGACAGATGACTGTTGCTCTAGTGTCACTGTCAGTCTCAGAAGATGTAGAGGACAGCACAGCCTTCTGGGGAAACCAGAAAGTGAAGGTTGTCCATTGGTTCAATAGAAAATCATTCACCTATATACATGTGTTGGAAATTCCCAGGGTAAAGTCAATGAAGAAGCAGCTTATTTTGAAATCCTATTTTGTTTTGCTTATGGTAAACATTTGAACCATTCAAAGAGGATGTGATATTAGGAAATTATCCTCCTCTGCATGCCTGCTTCAAATAAATCTCAAACAGCACTGATAAAATCAGAAATCTTTTTTTGCTTACAGTTTTTCAAAACAAGTTTCTGAATTTTACTTTACCCTCTAGGTAATGTGAAATTTCAATCATACTACATTGCTTGAAATCTAATATTTGGCTCTTTCACATCACTTATCACCTCACTGAGTCCCACATGCCAGTTTTTTTAAAGGTTTGCTTTTAAATAATCCAAGGACGAATATGCCTTTAGCAACGTTTAATGACTCATAATAACTCAGAGAGAAAACACTTGCTGTGCTGCTGGCTCTAATAGTTACACTGCTTCCCATGGGATATTAAAAAGCAGCAACTTATGGTGGGTATGATCAGGACAAACTTTTATAAATTCTTCTTACTGTACCTGTGGTTTACTTTGTCTCTTCCCTTTCGTTTTTGTTCCTTGACTGGCTGCAACCTTCATTACCCAAATATTGTGCAGGGATTTGGGGTTATTTTGAGATTTGGCCAGGAGGTCTGAGTAGATAATTAGCCTGAGGGACAAATACTAATTGTCCAGCCTCACTGGGAATCCCAGACTATAGGAGGTAGGGCCAGTAACCTGTCAAAGGAGTAAGGACAGCCCTCAAAAGCCTGGGAAGGACAGAGCCCAGCGGGAAGAGGAGGAGTTGTAGGGCAGCTGTTGGCTGTAGAAAGAGTTACAGTCCCACAGAGCTGACTTACCTATTAAGGTTGTGCATTCTTCAAAGACAAATAATGGAGGTATGATGACCTATACAGCATGTAATGTGGGAAAGTGGATGGTGGCTGAAGAAAGAGGAATAGCTGCTTGGGGTAGGAATATCTGCTCACTGCTCCCCATTGACAGAAGTGGGATCCTTCCAGGCTCCAGAGTTCTCAAGGCAGGACCAGACCAAGGATATTGACGTATCTATTTCTTCTTTCCTGTTCATCGTTACTTGCCCAAGTTCTCAGCCCCTTATCCCCCTTCCCATCTTCTCTTTTCCCTAATCTCTATTCCCATAAGGATATTTCAGGTATAATTTTTTAATCACTTGCACTTATATCAAGCTACCGGGAAGTTTCAAGTTATATTTCTCAAAGAGAAAAAAATCAAATAATGATTTTGCATAATACAGAATGCATTGAATACACATGTCTGGAGAACTCCAGCTCCTGGTGGGTTTGGAGCTGTTACAGGTATGTTTCAGCCGCAGGCTGGTACTGCTTAGGCCCAAACTGATCCATGCATACAGATGAACAACTTCCTCCTGTTGAAATGTCAGTGCAGTGGCAAATAATCACTGACAAGAAAAATCGGTCACCTCAAAGGTAAACCAAGTTATTGAGAAATCTAGGTTGGATTTTTTATTTTTCAGAGACGGATTTAATCTGGCAATATCTGCATGTGGTTCAAGTTAAATAATGGAGTTACAAACAGATGGGTTACCTAGAAAGTCTTTACTTAGTCTTTCTTTACAGCAATGCATGTTCAGATACATCTTCACTCTTAAGTCATTTATCCTCCCTGCACTATGATGATTTCCAGATGATTTAAGTCAGTATTTAGATGTAAAAATTCTTAGAATTTTCATAGTGAGGGTTTGAGGGGAGAATCTGATTTTTTCTTTTTTAACTCAAATCCTAGATGAACAACAGCACACCAAACTAAAACGCTCTTTTTTTCTGTACTGATCAAAATGTTTTTCAGATGTAGGCAAGAATTGTTTGCCTTTCTTCATAGAGTGCAGTGCAGGCAGAGTCAGCTGAAAATACGGTTAGCTAAAACGACTCAGTCATTTAGTTAAGCTGTAAAATACAGCATAGAACATAGCTGACCATTCTCAGTTTAGATAGCTGTGAAAGAGCTTTGAAATACTTAGTGAGAAAAGAGAAAATTACATTGAAATAGTATGTTCAACAGCATTCAGTTTAAATTTAGCTTTCTAAAAGGTGTATTGAAATCACCAGCTTGGAATTTTGCTCACCTAATTTTACATTCTGAAATGCTTGTCCTGCACTCTGTGCTGGGAATAGCTTTGCTGCTGATTCTATTGCTGCCACTTCTCCATCCACTTTACTGGGCACTGTTCAAATTTTATTTCTTTAGTTAAATTTTATGGTTAAATGTTATGTATGGGCACACCTCATTTGATCATTTATAGCCGTAGAGTTTCACCAATTTATGGTGAAATAGCCCACTCCTGTCAAGGAAGGGATGGAATTCACTGAATTAATATAAATTCCTTGAGGCAGTAGCTCTATCTGAGCAGCATTAAGGGGAACCAATCCTGTTATATTATGATAGTTCAGAGTCCTACAAGTGTTGCCCTTTTCAGCAGGGTAAAATCCACATATGATGCATTTTAAGGTAAGTGGAATCTCTTTCTTTTGGTGGATAGATGATGGGAATAATTGATGTGTCTGTCTAACGTGCTTTTCTCTTGTCAGACAGTCTAGTCTTCAGAGAATAACTGAGAGCTCTCATATGCTGATAGTGTTTTTTGCAAGGGCTCTCAAACCGCACATAAACAGACCAACTCTTGCTCTGCAAGATATATGTAATAACATTGATCTCCATGGGTGGTGCTCACATCCAGCCAGGAGAGAACAGAGCCCATATTCTTTAAACCCATTGTGCAATGAAGATCCAGTCCCAGGAGGTGTATTTCACTGGCTTGAACTGCCTGCAGTCCTCCAGGACTGGCTGCTCCAGGTATATAGTTTTCTGTGCCTGTTCTCTAAATACAAAATAAGCATTCTTACATCCATGTCAAATGATGAATCTCTCCTACTAAAGTTGCACCCTTGTGAGGCAGTGAGGGCTTTGCAGCTACTGTACTTTCAAAGCCTGTAAGGCTGTAGTATCTTCTTCTCAGTGCTCTCCAGACAAGCAAATACTTTAGACTCCTCTCCTGGAATCTTTTTTTTAACCAGTTTTGCAAGGATATATAATGTGTCAATGGCATGTTAATATCTAGCAACTGTCTCATGTAGATGTGGCCTTTGGATACATTCTAGATGAGTAAAATTGTATCAAAATAAACCTTAAAAGAACAAAAACTACAGGTAGAAAAAGGACAAACTTCCAGACATCCTTATCAGCACTCAGGTCATCATCTCACTGTCCACATGCTGAGCATCTGGACAGGACGGACTGGCAGTACTTGCTGCCTAACTTCCCTTCTCCAGATCTTGCAAACATGCAAGGCATTGTGAGTGAGATTGTTCAGTCTCAGTCAATAACATGATGAGTTTGCAAGTTATCTCCTCTGTGTATGCATTTGTGTTCTGGGATATTTTAGGAGAATGCCTGTATTTTTCATCTTACCTTTCATCTTCATATGTGACCAGAGCATGTAGATTATGACTGCTGAATCTTGGCTGCATTGGCTTCTGCAACCACATTTTCACTATATCTACATATTATATTTGGGCTTGATTTAATTTGCAATATTATAGATGTTCCTTCTTCCATGGTCTCTTGTATCCTATTTATCTCCTACTGTAGCTGTCTTAGGGGAGGGGGGCTTGCTCTGCCTGTTGCAGTTCCTGTCTGGTGCAATGTATGGCTCTTCTGTGGAAACTCAGTTTGCGTCCTTCCATTTTAACATAAGTTATTTCAGCTCAGTTCATTCAATTCAGTCAAAGGTCATATCCTCACTATTTCCTCCATCAGAAGGTGTCCATCTTCACACTTGCTAATGCCACTTGTGACTAGCTAGACAGTATTATTGGCACTTTTCTCTGGCAAACCTTACATTTCTGATAAATTCCCTGTGTTAATATTCATTTCTTCTATGTCATTAATCATACTGCTCTTCTATTTAATGTGATCAGCCCACAATACATTTGGGAACCCATGACAATACTTTCTTTCTCTTCATTTTGAGAAGCATGATTTGTGTAAACTTCAAGAGAATCCCTGGCATTATTGAAAGCTCCCTTTTATAACTGGAATTTATGGATGGGGATATGTTGATGCTTTCTTTTTAGCTTTATGCTTTTAGCATATGGTTGTTGTTGCCATATGTGCCAATACCCTTCTTGTCCTATCCATCTTCATATTTTTCCCATGGGTATAGATAATGACATGAAGCTCTCTTCATGACACATGCAGATCTACTGCTTGTTCATATCAGACTGACCATGTGATGGAGGCGGAGCACATGCTCTAGAAATGACACATTATTGGTATTGAGTAGGGCCAGCTTTGCCACATAGGAATCACTTTATACTTCTTCACTGTTTCCCTCGTGCTTCTTTTCCATCTCCTTCTCCAAGTAATTTCTGTGGGGTATTTTGCCTGTGCTTTTACAACATTTTAACTTAGAAACCACATAGAAAAAAATTAAACACTCCAGGAGTACTAGATTTAGATGAGTTCAAGTAAGCACTTGGAAATAACTCTTGGCTTCTGCGCTTCATCTCACTATCACTGATTCTGTGCTAGAAGTATTCTTGAGAGGTGCACAAATTTTGACACAATACACAATGCACAAATACAGACAAGTGAACAAGGGTTGTGGCAAGTTGTTTAGTTTGGTTTAACCCTGGTATAAAACAATGTCTCTTTGACAGAGATTTTGTCTCTCAATGCTCTCTTCTTCCTGCAACATCTCATCACCAGCTACTCTTTTACTTGTGTTGGCTTATTGAGGCTTTGATTCAGCTCACCCTGCTGAGAGCAGGTTTTGAGAGCTTTGCCTTGGGTGTTGCCCTCTTCAGTGCCGAGATTTTTTGCACATAGTCCTTCGCTGTGTTTGTAATAAAAGTGCCAAAGCCTTCAATGGAGGCAGAGCAAAGCAGTTAAGTTGGTGCAATAAGCAGTTATATCAAGATGAAACTTTGAAGGGCTTTAACCTTAAACTTGGCCTTAGTTCAGTACCGTTCCAGGAAAGTGTTGCATTTTTGGGTGCAGTCGGTTGTTTTGACTTTTTTTGTCATCAGCTGAAAATTTGTCAGGTAATCTGTCTCATTCAAATTATACTTTTACTACTGGAAAGCTGTATTGCCATTATTCTTTCATATATTACTTATGTTGTTGTCTCTCTTTTCCTGCTCATCCCATCACAGTTTAAAAAAAAAGTGCCTTTTATGAAGCTTTTTTACTAGCCTGTTAATATTCTTGCTCCTATTCTGCTTGGCCTTTCTCCTTTTTCACAGACAGTGAATCCTCCCCCTGAATTCCCAATTCACTAGTTCATTAACTAGTGTAGTATTCTGTTGGTTTAGACTATATCCCATCATCTTTCATGGCAGCTAATCTCAAGTTGGAAGTTTAATGTCATATGTGGGTTTAGCGTGAGATAGTTTCAGAGTTGTTTTAAGGTTGTTTGGGGAATTCACTGCATCATTTTCTCTACAGCCTCCAGTACCATTTCTGAGCCCAGCAAGACTACGCTTGCATGAACAGCGGTGTCTCATTTTCAGAGAGAGAGGAAACTCGCAAGCGTCTCATTTTCAGAGGGAGAGGAAACTCGGAAACTTCTTATTCTGTAAATTATGGTTAATGTTCTAGTATAAAAGTTAAATAAAACCACAGTTAATATCTCATGTATACATGAAATTTTAAGGGATATATTCTCTATTCATTTAATGTGTGATTACTCCTCTTTGACATTAATTGGAATTCTGTGTAAAGGCTGAAGGGAGACCATCAGTGGTAGTATAAATTAAAACAAATCTCTGATATAATGCAGCTTTTAAAGAAAAAAAGTTATTCAAGCAATACTGCTGCAGTATCCAACTATTCTGTGTCATTAACAACTAAAGAGTCCCGCAGACTGTTAATAATTCTCTAGTAGGATGGTATAATCTAATGCTGCTACATGAAGGCATTAAATAAATATTATCAGCTAATAATTTTCCATAACAAATCTTTGAAATTGGCTACACAAGATGGACTGAGCTCTACTGCAGACTCACATCCACTGCAGAGAAGAGTAGCTTCAACGTAGTTTACAGCACCTATAAAAAGTGACTGGAAAATTGATAAGAAGGGTGTTAGTTTCCTGACTTGTACATGTTAGTCAGCTGGGTTGGAGACAAATTACAAGAACACCAAGGTATGACTGTTTCCTTATGCAACTGGGACAAAAAATCCCTCTTTCTGTTGACAGATAGCTTGGTCCTCTGCCACTGCAGTTCATCTGGAAAAGGCAGAAACAGGGGATACTGAAGCACAGCTCATTTCCCCCTGCTGCTCCGGGATGGCTCACTGAGCACTGCTACTGCACTTCATCCAGCCACATGCCGGAGCCCCTTGCCAGCTGCCTGATGTGGATCTTGCCTGTGGATCTGAGCAGCTGTGACACAGACCGAAGCCTCCCCGACGGTAAGGCTTTCCAAGATCTAGCCTTAGGGAAAAAGAAACTTTTGTAATGTATTCTACTCTCTCCATCTAAGTCTTTCCTTTACAATGGTACCTTTCAGGATTGTTGTCTTTAAGCAATTTTCCTAAGTGGAATCACCACCCTGATTTCATTCACCATCCAACCAAACCAGGTGTGGTTTTTCCTTTTTTAGGGTAAGTACAATAGTTCTTGCCATGATTTTTTTCTGAATTTGTTTCTGGCAGTTTGGGAGTGCAAAGTAGCTTGGGATAGGCAGACTATTCCGGTGAAATGTAGCTGTATCTGAATTCAGAATTCCCTGAGATTGGTAGATCATATTCTCATGCCAGGATTCAGGTGTGGTTGCAACACCAGAGAGAAGAGCATGGAGTTAGAAGGGCATAGGTGATGCATAAGTTGGCATTATAGCTGAGAGAAATACTCATTTCTCTCAGTTTTGATAACACTTTACTCCTTGAAAGCACTCCTTCAAAACTCACTTCCTCTGCAGAATCTCAAGTGCCAGTTGTCCTTTGTTATGCAGTGTGTTAAAACAGTGGAAAAACAACCATATATACCCACGAAAGGAAAAATTCAGCAACTGGCACTTCTGATATGCCTTTTTGTTCTGTTTCAGTTTAGTTCTCAGTGATAAGCCTTCACTTCCCTTCTAGCTGATGAAATGCACTCATAGAACTTCAGTTTATTAAGCACACACATATACAAACCAGGATTTATTTAGACTAAACATTTTTTTTTTCCTTTTTAAATTGAGTTAATTGCTAATTGCTTGATCTGATTAATGGTAGTGAATAAAAATTTACACCTTCTCTAAAAATTTATTCCAAGAAACAAACAGGTTTTTTTAGTCTCTGCATGTTGTAGGACAAGCCAAGATGAGACACAGGCATTTTTGTCCTGAAAGAAATTATTTCAAGGGGGTAGGTTTGTATTTGTCATTATGTGTTAACGATTTAATATTAAATGGCAACCAATTAATTAAATGTAGGAGGCAACCAAAGCATCTGGTGTAGGCAAGGATTTCACTGGAAGATGAGAAACATGTTTGAAACAGAATGTTTCCACATGCTGGAAAGCCTCAGTCAAATAGTGTGAGAAGGTGATGGGATGGGAAGGAGTATTTGTGGTATGCTGTATTTGAAGTGTTTTCTGCAATCAGATTGGAACTCATTTTGACTATTGCAAGGTTTGATTTAATCTAGAGAAGTGAGAAATTGAGTATTTCAGAGTTCATTGTAAAAAAGAAAAAAGCAAACTCGGTTCTGCTATAGAATATGACATGGTTTGAAGTCTCTACAATACAATTTAATCAAATGGCTGTAGCATTCAATACTGAAGTTCATAGTAAAGCCGTGGCACAAAGCTGTGTTTTCCAGTCTAGGATAAATAAACTTTGTATCTTCAGTTGTTGTGGAATAGCATTGAGGGGCAGAAGCAGAGGGAGCTGAATGTTTCTGTTGCTTTGCAAGTAAGCATAACTGATAAATTCATAAAAGAGAGGAGATTTATTTTTAAATGCTAATGATATCTAATACACCAAATTAATCCTCTTAAATCTATGAAAACGTGGAAAAAAGAAGGAAAGGGGTGCAGAGTTTGGGGAAGTCTTACACTGAATGCAACTACAGAAATTCCTGGAGGCACTGATATTTTTTTTTGTCACAAAAGCCCCAAATGGTACAAATGCATTGCTGAAGTTTAATATGTTGACATTTTTCTTTAAAGCAAATTTATTTCCTCTTATGTCAATGTGGTAATTTATACAGTGCTTAAAAGAATGTAGGCTTGTGAATATTACTTTAAATGAAGGGTGAACCCTTATATCTGTTGGACTAGAACTAAATTCTTTCTGAGAATGCTGTTTATTTTAAAAAAGCTTACACTAAAAAAAGTCCTTTCATCAACTCTATTTTTCAACATTCACTGAATAATTCCTAACATGTCTTTCTGAGGGTTCTTGTGCTTTTGCTTTGTATTGGAAAATATTGCTGTTTTGTCAGTACCTTAATATGCACATAAAACTCGGAATATGAAGATGCAAGAAAGCAAAACATGTATTTTCAAATACTTGCTGAAACTCAAGTCCTTACTTTGGGCTTCCTGCAGTATTATTTTCTTCTGATTACTGTTCCTGTTGCTTTTACATGCTACCTCTGCATTTTAAACCTAGTGAAAATGATGCATTTTCATGATGAACATTATGCATTTTTCCTTTTTTAGGGTAAGTACAATAGTTCTTGCCATGATTTTTTTCTGAATTTGTTTCTGGCAGTTTGGGAGTGCAAAGTAGCTTGGGATAGGCAGACTATTCCGGTGAAATGTAGCTGTATCTGAATTCAGAATTCCCTGAGATTGGTAGATCATATTCTCATGCCAGGATTCAGTAAGGGTACTGTGGGGTGTGCATGCTCCAAGTGTGCATATTTGTCTTCTTTCCTTGCTATTTGTATAGCTTCTTTCAGATTTTTGCCTGGATGATACTGTTTGCGTTCGGCCTACTTTAGTTATTATTAGATTCTTTCTTTGCCTGATAATTGACTCTTTCCAGAGATGCCAAGATGCCTGAAGTGTTTTACATGTGTTATTTAAATATTTGATCTCTTCCATTAGTTAGTCTGCAGGCCCTGTTCCACTCTTGAGCACTGACCTCAAATGTTTTCAAACCCCGTAGCAGTCTGTAAATCTACTGAAAGAGACAGGTAGTATCTAGCAGGAAGCCAACTGGGAAATGTCAACTGGGCATAATAGTGTTAAAGTTAAAAGATATCATCTTGCAAAAGGCTAAGACACACACACACACCCCCACCCA
>VYZS01005086.1:2263-15837 GCA_013400695.1 Neodrepanis coruscans | reverse complement strand
TGTTTGTCTGTTCCTCTATCTGTCAGCCTTTTACCTCCCATATACTTGTGAATTAATTAGCCAATTTCGACCAAAATCTAATGGATTGGGCTGCAGAACACTTATTTTTATCTCTGTGAATGGAAGCCACACTATCCTGTTCCAAGGGGATTAACCCTCCCTAATATTTGATACTGAGACTTTAACATATATTGAGGCTTTTTTTCATTAGAAGTAATCTTAAAGAATTTACAGGAGAAGAAAATGTAATCAGAGTAGAAATCTGTGTCAAGTAACAATAAAGTGATCAATACAATACCACCAGGCTGAAGAAGACAACTGGATAACACCAATCTGGTGAGCTAAAAAGTTCTGGAGCTGGGAGAGGAATGCTGGTGTTCAGACCATCTTCAGGCAGCTCATCTGGTAAATGAGAATATAACACAGCCCATGTTCACAGAAGCAGATAAACACAGTTTGCAGAGAACACAAATGGGATGTTTTTCATGTCATTTAGATGGCCACCAGTGCAAGGTCAGAGTTAAGGCACCACTGTCTGTCAGTTTCTTTGTCCACCTATAGCTCTAGGTTAGGTGCAGTGGGAGCTGCCACCAGGAAAATACAGAAAAACTTACAGGTTGAATAACTCCCGTATCTTGCAGTTGCTCATGCACTGGTCCCAGAGCACACTTCACTGGGAAAATTTACATTTTTGCATTACCTGCAGAGGAGGTTAAAGAAAAGAGCTGAACTGGATGCCCAAACACTGAGTTAAAAATTATTTTTTTCACAGTATCTGGTATGTGTGGTTAGATGGCACACATTTCTTCACAGCTGTCACTTTGTGCTTGCTTTGTTTCCTCATCCCTGCCCATTTATAACTTTATTTTCAGTGTTCATCTCAAACCTTTTCTAAATGTTACAAGAGCACTTGCCCTGTGAAATTGGGAAGAATTGAGAAGATGCTATTTCACTGCTATTTCAACAAAAGCCAGAAAATATATAATTTCTTTAATTATTACAACAGCTTTGCTCTTTTCAGGTCAAATTCTCTCATTTGTAAGTTCTGCTGAGAAGTGACAGTAATTGCAGGTGTCCACAAGACTGGGAGTGTTTAGTGGTACTGTGAATATTGCGGTTCTTTGGGAAAGGTTCAGTCCTACCTGCTGCACATCTTTTACCATCAATTTTTACCATGAAGGATTTTTTCTGTCCTCAGCCATGTTTTGAGTGCTAGAACTATCTCCATTTGACAATAAAAAAAAAGAAAAGAATACATCAAACTTTTAATTGATCAGGTTTTGTGAATAGCTGGAGGGAATAGCTGGAAAATGGTCTGTTATCCCTAGCTGCCTCAAAATTTCCTTCCACAGAACTTGCAGGTAGCAGTGGGAGCTTGCTGATTTTCTCTTACAATACTCCTATGGTATCTGATAAATGGTACATAAATGGACCATTCTTATCAAGTTCCTTGATGCAATACATGATGTCAAGATGAATTATTTCTGTCTTCTGCTCTTTTACATCCATTTTCTAATCATCTTACCCAAAGATTTAGTGTAAAGGCTGTCAAACAAAATGTTCACACCTTGATAAGATTTGTTTAGATTTGTTATCTTGGAATTTCACACAGCTCCAAGGACTCCAAAAGTTGGCTATCAGTTTATGAGATACAGTGCTTTCAAAAACTGTGATTTTCCTTATACAATGCAAAAATAAGCACTAGCACAACAATTCAAGAGGAATGCAGGTCCCTGAGTCCTTTACTGGAATTGCAGGGGAAATCCTAAATTTGCATTTAGTCCTGTTTACAGTACTGAATTCCTGTGGAATGAAGTCAGACTGCTTAAGGTCGTCTGCTTAGGAAAACTACTCAGGAAAGTAGTTCCTGAGTACTCCACACTCCACAAACTTAAGCTTCAGACTTGCAAAACACACTGCTTTTCACCTCCCTTCATCCTTCCGCATTTCACTTTATCTTCTGTTCTTCCCTCCTTCCATTCAGGGAATACTCTTTCATCTCTTCTTTGCTGACGCACTGTTATTTTCTTCATTGTGATGGTAATACTCATGGTAATACTCTAGGGCCAGAAAGTTTGCAGGAGTGATTTAGTGCCGACATTCAAATTGGGAAAGAATATACCATCTTCTAGAATACTGGGATATGTGCTTTTACTGTCTTTTCTGCTGTCTGCTCAACTCTGCTTGTCCTATTTATTCATCTTGATTATGCTGCCAAGTCTTGCTGAAAGAAAGCTTGACATTTACTTGTCTTTGACACTCCTTACGTAGTTTGAGGTGTTACAAAATCAGCATCAAGGACACCTTCCAGAGCCACTGAGTGTCCACTGACCTTATTTATTTATTCATTCTTGATGAATCAACATCATATCTGAAGAGAAGAAAAAAAATTCATGAATCAGGCTAATGAAAAATAGTGGAATTTAAGTTTTAAACTTTAAAATGAATTGTTCCATTATTCCACTCTAAAAGTGACTCTGACTTACTAAAGCTATATCTTCAATACCCAGAGTAGCAGAGATTGCAGTGTTCCTGCATAAACTGCTTAGGATAAGTAGCTGGATTTTCCAACATGGTATTTGCTGAGTTAATGAAACTAAAAAGTTCATATTGAAAACACATGCAAAAAAAACCCAAACAAAACCCAAACAAATAACACTATCCCCCTCCAACCAACAAATTGAAGAACTCCTCTTGTATATAATAAAATGTCACAAAGTTCAACTGTGAATATCTTGCATTCATCTTTACAGGATGATGAAAACAAGGAACAAATAAAGAACAATCAACTGATCCTGCCAAGGCAAAACCCATGTGCTTACTGAAAGGAATAAGGGGAAAAACTTCCTTTATGAGCTAATTTTTACAGAACTGCCTCCCACAGATCTTACTGTCATAAAGAGAGAACAATTATTATCTCTGTTATGAAAAGATGATGTTGTAACTACCTGACCACTTTGGGTCTGTCAACCTGATACACAGCTTCAAAACTGAGTTTTAATTCTGCAAAGTTTGCATCATTTCTGGGAAAACAGGATGAGAAAAATGCAAATTATGTGCTTAGCGTGCTACTTACCAGTACAGGCTTTGGTTAAAGCACAGCGTTTCTCAGTTCTTTCAGAACTGCTCAGGTCTGACTGAGATGTGTCACAAATGTCCTTTCTCACAATCCGTTAAAGACAGATGCTTGGTAAGCAATTATTAAAAAAATATTAATTTATAGTTAACATTCTGACATTGCATAGCTTCTTTTGTTTAGGTTTTGAGAATGGAGTCTTATTTTCTGGTGGCTTTTTGTCTAAGGAAGTAGAATCGCCCTGTTTGGACAGGACACTAGGGAACTGACTTCCTCTTGCAGAGAACATTTAATGCTTCCTTAGATGATTTCACATAGCTACAAACACCCACAATTTACATACTTGTCTTAGAAATTCATATGGCAGCTAATCCGAGCCTATGGGCAAAGGAGAGGTGTAAAATAACCCATTGTGTGTGGATGAACTGTGTTTTTATGGCTACTGCAAAGTTGGTAATTGTCTTCTTGCCCTCAGTAAAGTTGGATTCCACACCTGTCATTTGCAAACAAATTAATTTAGAGCAAACAGACTGACGTCCTTTGAGTTCATGTTTTCCTCACATATTAGGCGGAGCACGTCTCTGAAAAGGGATCATTATTTAAACAAAGAGCCCGGGAGCTTCATGAATAGTTTCCTGGGGCTCCTTATGTGTCTCATGGCTGATAATATTCCGAAGTTTAACTCGGGGAGGTAATGGCAAAGTCGGGAGCAGAGGGCAAACAGCACCCAGGCTCTCACCTTCCCGCCCCAAGCCCCGCAAAGCCCTCATTTGGCTCTGAGAGCAGCCGCGGGGTCCGCACCGACTGCACCCCACGCTGGCCGCGGGCAGACGAGCCCTCCCCGGGCGGCCCAGCGCGGTGACCCGGGGCGGGCGGGGGTCAGCCCGGCCTCCCGGGCAGCCGCCGGGGCCGTCCCGGGGCGGTGACCGCAGAAGCCGCTGTCCCTTGGCGGCGGGAGCAGCTGCCGCCACCCCTCAGCGCGGCCCCGAGCGATGCCGTTCCAGCAGGGCTCTGCCCGGAGGCGGCAGCGCACCGTGCTCCTGGTGGGGATCGTGGTCTTGCTGGCCGCCCTCGTCCTTGCCGTCGTGCTGGCCTCTCTCCTGACCCATGGTAAGCCAGAGGTCAGTCCCCAAATGCTGAAGTGGAAGGACAGAGGGACCACTAAAAACCTGCAAGAAGTCATCCTGGGAAGATGCTACAACTACATCGCAGAGCGGTACCCGGAGCTGGGGTGAGTAGTGGTCTCGATCGTGCCTCAGGTGTCAGGTTAACAGGAGAGAACCTGCTAGGTGAGAGAACCTCTCATCTCCACCTGATTGTGTCCACTGGGTTTGCAATGACAGAGAGAAATTAAGGGTGTAAGATCCCTTTTTTTTTTTTGAAAAATGTGCGGACAGAAACTGTCAGTGCCCCAACAGTGGCTTTTTAAGGAAACTACCTGCAGAGCCAGTATAAGTAACATTTATGTTAGGTCAAAATATAATCATAAATGGATTTTGCAACTTCTCTAAAGCTAAAATAAAATCTGCATTCTAACAGGTCTGAGTACCATGGAGTTGAAGCAATTTACTGTAAAGATGATCTGCTAAAAATCTTGTAATGTGACCCTGCAGTCATGTAACCAAAACTACACAGGAGAGAAGGAAAGGAGAAGGCTCAACACAGATATATAGGACAGGCTAAGATGTTAGAAGAACACAGAGAAGTATCTTGGGGTTATCCAAAACATGGTTTTAGCACGTGAATAAGACTTTGCACTGAGCACAAGCCACAGACATCTTGCACAGAGAAATAGGGGTGGATTACAGTACCAGTTCAGCAATCCCGGCAAAACCTTCCTCCAGTGATTGTCGTTCCTCAGCCCATCACAGCTGGTGGTGTAACACCCCCGAGCAGCTCACTGCTCCTCTGCTACAGAAGAGATTCTCTGGGCCCGGGTCTGCAATAATATATTAGGGCTGAGAACTGATTTTCTAATCCTCGTCACTGTAGGGAAAGGCAGAGTATGAAATAAGGAGTACCCTGGGCCCCCAAAAAGTACTGGGGACACCCAGACCCTCAGGACGGGATCCAGAGCAGCCAGGTTCTCTCAGCAGGGAACCAGCCATCACTTCTGTGGTACCAGCCTCTCTACTTTTTGTCTCCAGTGAGCCTCTGGCAGACTTTTCCAGCACTGTGGGCTGAGCATTGTAGCGCTGCCCCACAGCTTGGCCAGGTTACAGAACCTCTTGGCGTTTGTCCTAAAAAAGGCAATTGCCGCCTCTTGTTTTCATGACATTGCACTGATGAGAACAAAGGTGTACATAGTTTGCTTGCATTTGGATTTCTTTTGGCTATGGATATCCTGTGCTGCATGAAAAAGCTGATTTGCAGCATTTGAAGGGAAATGGTCACATGAAACATCATGGGCTGAGCATGCAGAGACATAAGTTCATGCTTTACATTAAATACCTGACTGGCTTTAGTGAAGGGAAGGATTCTTTTATAAAGTAAACTAAAAATCTCTAGAAGCTTTTGCAAAATCATATGCATGTTTTTAAAAGTATACATTAATTTATTAAAGAAGTATACACTCAATATTTAAATCTGAAATTGTTTTGAAGCCTAATAGCCTTTATTACTTGTGCTTATTCAAGTTGGAGTGCTGAAGATGTAAAAACCACTTTTGTGATAATATGCTTTCAGCCAATGCTACATATGTTTTCACTGACAACACAGTCTGAATCTGGACCACAAATATAGCTGGGAATGATTTGTTTAAGCAATTAATTTAAGGACGCTTCTAAAAATATCACAAATCCACGATTCTAAGTTTTCTAAAAAGGTTGTTTTTACAAGGCATAATATTTTGTGCTATTCATAATCCAACAGTGTTTAATGGCTTCATGACTGTGAGCTCACTTTCTTTCAGATTAGATGACTTCTTTTGTTTTGTTTTATTTTATTGAAGAGACAAATTTATCCAAAACATAGAGTGCACAAAAAAGAAAAGTATGCTCGTTTATGTACATCTGACATGTTCAGGAGGTTTCTTGAACAGAGAATTAAATGTAGGTGCTGTTCTGGCAAGCCAACCTGAGATTCCTCATTCCTGAACGGCTGAGCACGGTGCAGTTTGTCGTGTAACCAGCCACTTCGGTCCCTGGCACTTTCTGATAATGACATGGGTGTCTTTAGGACACATCAGAGTCCCTTGTATCTTTCATCCTGCACTCTTTCATCATTAATGTCGACCTTGGATCTCGTGTCATGTGGTATCTGTGCACTTAATAAAAAAAAACTGAGTAGGAACAGGGAGCTGCGGAAACACGGGAAGGCTCACAAGCTGAGGAAGCTGTGAGGAATACTCAGCTAGGACTGTTATTGCCCCTGTTCCCACCATGGGAACCTCAATGCCTTGCTTTGAAATCTTCTCACTTCCTCATGAATTTGTCCATATTCTGTTCTTGCCCTTTTAGTCTTACACCACAATGTGCATTTGTTTAAAAAGTTCTGCTTTTAGTAAACTCATGGACATTTCCTCATGTTTTTTTTTTATGTTGGAGCAACTAAGTTCTACCTTTGATGATACTTTCTGAACATAAAATCTATTCACTGCAGTAGTTAGCATGTGTAATATTTACTACATTTTGGAGTGCAATATTTCAAACTGGCATAGTGGACAGGTTTTGAAGAAAAGGGGGATTGTTGACATAAGAGTATAAACTTCATAATGTTTCTAGCTATCACAGATGGATTTAACAGAAGTCACAAGTCTACATGCCCCTGTTGCAACTGTGTACTGTAATTTGTGTGGGAAGGCCTTCAGTGTGATGGGTCTTTAAGCCTTGAGAATATCTCCTTGCATTCTCCCTCATCTTAATGGAACCCCATATACTATGCACAGTCAGCTTGCTCTGGTTGTGTTCTTCTCTTTTCTGATACAATCTGTGGGCTGAAACCAAGCCCAATGAAGCCACTGAAAGGCCGTTGCTGTCTGCAGTCAAGTTTTGTAAACCCCTCATATGATCAGATTTTATCCTGTTGATTTTCTTCTTTTTAAATTCTTCAAAACATTGAGGCACTGCATTGAACTTGCTCACTGTACGATATACAGCATCTGCTAGTAATAGTTTTGTTTAACTGTCTGAGGGCAATACAGTCCTCATGTTTGTTTCTGAAGCTGGCTGGATGACTCTTACCATTTGTACACATACAGTTTCCTCAGTCTTCCTACGTAGAACTGTTCTCATGCCAAAGTTCATGAGAAAAAGGAATACCAAATGCTTCAATAATCCATTTTCAATATTAGCCCTATTTTTTAGGAAAAAATGGGGATTTTAGAGCAGCAGGCTTTAAGGAATTTGTTTCCTGTGCACAGAGCTGCACATCTAGATACCGACAGTAAAGAACAACATTTCTTTTTGGCTTCTCTGGAAAATACTGGATCCAAAGCAGTTGTCACAGCTGAGCAATCTCAACCTTTTTTCAATATTAACTGAAGCTGGAAGTTGTCATTTCACTAGTCTTGCAAGAATCCCATACTTATCAGCCGTGGCCATTGGTATGTATTGTAGTTTTGGCTGAATAAAGGCCAAAGGCATCTCGGTCTGAAGAAACAATTTGACCTCAAGTTACTTCGTGTCCTCCTTCCCAGTAATACGGACTCCCTCTTGTGGCTAACAACCGCCCGCAAGTCTCATCTCCAGGTCTCATGCAATGCAAATTTAAGTTTACAAGAATTTATCCCTGGTTCAGTCGGAGGTGGGAGCACAATGGAATGCACAGCACTGCGGCTCACCAGTACAGGTCAGGGCAGTCAGAAGATCTGTGCTGGTCTAGACCAGTCGTGGCGACACAGTAACTTATTCATGTCTAGGAGGATGCTGCTTATGATGGTTTTGCATCTTGGTAGTTTCTGTGGGAAAACAGGTAGCAAAGTTAACTGGTTTAGTTTTCCCCTTCACCATATTTGAATTTGCAGACTGAAGTCAGGTACCATCAACACCTTGTGACCTGAGGAAGGAAGGGAGAAGACACATTATATAAAAGGTCATAGTAACTCATAAGCATAAACAATGTGTTTTTTTCAATCTAGAAATAAACTGAAATTACATTTGTAGCTCAAGAAAATTTTCACCCCAGATAATGACTGCTCCCTTCTCACAGCTGCAATCACTTCTTGGTCTCTGATTCACAGAATGACAGAATCACAGAATGGCTAAGTTTGGAAGGGATCACAGAGGCCCAACCTTCCTGCACAAGCAGGATTGTCCTAGAGCACATTGCACATGATTGAGTCCAGACAGATTTGCAAGGACCTACTACTTAAAAATGGTTGAAGTCAAACCGGATTATTTTTTGTCTGTCTTCTGCCAGTGAGAGACCACCAAGGACACAGACAGGGAGCACCTTCAGTAATGCATGTGACTGCCTGGCACAGCAATTCTACTGTGCCTCACTAACCAGTGCAAAAACCTGGGGGTGTTTAGATCATCTACCCTTGTTCTTATTGTTAGTGGCAAATTCTGTTATAACAAATGTTAAGTCTGTTGTTCCATTAAATTTAGTAAGAGTTGGTGCATGTCCAGGACAACTTTGTCTTTTGACTACACAATCAGGAATGCATTTTGCCTTTCCATTCCTTTGCAGCCTGTGGAGATGGAGATATATTTGTCAACAAGGACATACAGAATATGATTTTATGTGAGATACTATTGCATTCACAGCATAATTTCTACCAGAAAGAAATCTCGGGTTTGTCGTATGCTTACTTTTGCATTTTGCCTTCACGCTTTACTAGATATTTTGAATCTAATTTCCTTGTATTTGTTCACTGATTGTTAATGCTTTCACATCAAGCATGGCACTAAACAACAGCTATGATTTGACTCCATGTCACAAAATCCTAGCTTCATTTCCTATAGCCATGACATCGTACTGAAACTTACCTGAGATTTGTTTTTTCTTTGAGAAAATATGCCTTAGATAAGAGAAACCTTTACTGAATAAATACTGAAGAGTATGGTGTTACTACCTAATTGCAATGCATTAAATATTAGAGTGCTCAGCAAATTTCTAAAGCTTCTTAATTTGATGTCCATCAAATGATGGACAAATGATTTAGTGTCGCTGTTGAGACGGACATGCGACAAACATATATATTTTATAATGCAAAAAAGTTCTCTTTATTGTCTACAAGTGCTGCTTAATATATCAATCTTAAGCATATGTGTTACACATACATTGGTCAAGCAAATTGTTGTTATTAATCTTATTGGATGTCCATTACATCATCTCCATAGCTGCTGCTTCAGTGTGTTCTTCTTTCTCTTTGTTATGATCTTCTGCCAGCTTGGGATTTTCCAGTAGTTTCAGGGATACACAATAATCTTGTCAAGGTCGATATTTACTTCATCCTCATGGTCTCTGGACCTGCCGTCAACCCCGATAATTTAGTGCAAATGATTTAGTGTTTCTTTGCTCTTAAGAATACACTTTCTAAAAAAGTTGAATTGCTACCATTGCTACACCATCACTTTTGGTTCCAGAGCAAACAAAAGGTTTTGTTTCCACTGTCTGTGGAAAAGGACATGGGACTCTATTGTTAAGTTGAATATGAACCACCAACATGCCCTGGTGACATAAATAGTGCCTTGAGCTGCATGAGGAGCATTGGCAGCAGGTGGAGGAAGGGGATCTTTCTCCTCTGATCGGTTCTGGGGAGATGTATTGTTGGGTCCATTTCTGGTCTTGTCACTACAGTGGAGTCAGGGACATAACCTGGAACACATCTAGTGAAGGACCATAAAGATGATTGAAGTGTCTGAGATACAGGGAGAAGTTGAGAGAGCTGAGACTGTCCAGCCTAGAGAAGGGTCAGGATGATAAATACCTGATGGAGAGAGTAAAGAAGAGAGAGACGAGCTTTTCTCAATGATATTCAGTTGCAGGACAAGAGGCAATAGGAACTATTAAAGTACAGAAAATTCTATTTAAGCATAAATCAGAAAATATTTTTTTTACTGTGAGGGTGATCAAAGAGCGGAACAGGTTGCCTGGAGAGTTTGTGGAAGCTCCATACTTGGAGATACTTAAAAGCAGACTGGACGTGGCTCCCAACAACCTCTAAGCCAGATGCTGAAATAGACAATCACCAGAGGTGCCTTCCTATTCTTNTGCTGTTTAAAGCTAGTTTCCATAATTTTCTGGGCTGTAAGATAGGACTCTATTTGGATTTTGTTGTCATTCCTTTCTAAAGGAAGTTCATTAGAAAGAATTATTTTTATTTCCTTAGCAAGAGACAAGTTCATATGGTGCTGGGTAGCTGTCATTTATTTGTTCTTGAGATAATTAATCACCAGCATATTTATTTCTGCTCTTCTGAAGTATAAACATCAATGCCAGGCTGTGAAAGGCCATCCAGTTCTATTCAAAATTTATACTCAATTCTGTGCAGAAAATCTACCTTCCCACACTGTAACTCCACTGACAGCAGCAACCCAAGGTCTGAGTGTACTGCAAATTTAAAGACGAGATATCAAAAGATACTTTNGTTTCCACTGTCTGTGGAAAAGGACATGGGACTCTATTGTTAAGTTGAATATGAACCACCAACATGCCCTGGTGACATAAATAGTGCCTTGAGCTGCATGAGGAGCATTGGCAGCAGGTGGAGGAAGGGGATCTTTCTCCTCTGATCGGTTCTGGGGAGATGTATTGTTGGGTCCATTTCTGGTCTTGTCACTACAGTGGAGTCAGGGACATAACCTGGAACACATCTAGTGAAGGACCATAAAGATGATTGAAGTGTCTGAGATACAGGGAGAAGTTGAGAGAGCTGAGACTGTCCAGCCTAGAGAAGGGTCAGGATGATAAATACCTGATGGAGAGAGTAAAGAAGAGAGAGACGAGCTTTTCTCAATGATATTCAGTTGCAGGACAAGAGGCAATAGGAACTATTAAAGTACAGAAAATTCTATTTAAGCATAAATCAGAAAATATTTTTTTTACTGTGAGGGTGATCAAAGAGCGGAACAGGTTGCCTGGAGAGTTTGTGGAAGCTCCATACTTGGAGATACTTAAAAGCAGACTGGACGTGGCTCCCAACAACCTCTAAGCCAGATGCTGAAATAGACAATCACCAGAGGTGCCTTCCTATTCTTTGATTTTTTTTTAGAAAATACTTTTAAACTTGCAACAGGTCCATTAAGAAATTAGGACAAAGGGTAATGAAGAAATGGTTTATCTCATCTCTAGTGGAAATAGTATTGATAT
Organism: Neodrepanis coruscans; assembly: GCA_013400695.1. Taxonomy (NCBI): domain Eukaryota; kingdom Metazoa; phylum Chordata; class Aves; order Passeriformes; family Philepittidae; genus Neodrepanis; species Neodrepanis coruscans. The sequence continues at coordinate 4,505 of VYZS01005086.1, read as the reverse complement.
CTTGTTGCTACTTGTGGTCTGTCTCTCGTAGTTAAGGTGGGCACTGCTTGTTAAAATGCTTAAGTCAGAACACTTGTGCATGCTGTTAATGTTCCCCTCCCTATTTCATGTGCCAGTGTGCTGACTTGAATATCTTTTCCGTGTTAGCCTTCATTATGTGGAATGTGCATAGCTCTGTTTTTCGTTTCTTCTGTCCTTCAGTGTTTATAGCAAAGTCTTCTTTTACAATAATTTTTACCTAATTCACATATGAATTACTTTAATTGCTCTCGTAATTTCTTGGTAGCAAAGATATGATCATTATAAATGTTAACAATTGTTTGAATCTTACCTAAAGATACACTTCTATTGNATGGCTAACATCAATGTACATCCAAGATACAGAAATGCTGTTGAGATCTAAATTTCTCTCTCTTTGTCAGCCATATGTCAACTCACCTGTCAGTTGTCTACATTGAGTTATTATCATATAAAAATTGTTATTAAAATATTATTTATTTCTTATATACTCAAACTTCTTACACTTATTTTAGAGTGGTTAGATATTTAATGGTTCTTACTGCAAGATTCTTTAGGATTTCAAATAATTTTTCACATTTGTACTAGCTTACACATGCTGCATCAACCCCACCATTATATATTAAAATCTCTTTGCAGGGAAAGTCTCTTCTAGAAGGTACTAACCTTCTACACAATAATCAGAAGTATTTGTTGATGATGTTCTACTTAGTTTTCCACTGCAACTTTTTGCAGCTATTTAGTCAGGCACAGTCAGTTAGCTGCCTTATCTTTGCCTTCTCTCTTGTTTATTGATTTTATAGAATTAGCTCGACAGGGCAATGGCTTGTGGCTGTCCATATTATAGCACCACCCTAGGACTGAAATTATTAAATGTTTAATGAGCTTGTTGCTGAAAGGGGGAATCCTGTTCCTTCCCATCTTTCCCTGCTTCAGTTCTCCTATAACACCTGTAAAGATGTTAGTGAAAAAAACCCATATTCAGAGCTGGTATTGTTCAATTGTCTTTGCTAAAGTGTGGTGAAAACTCAAGAACGGTTTAACAATTCAGAGAACCATGGGGAACTATAACTCTGCTTATCCATAGAGATAGGAGATATAGTTCCTTTTTCTCCTAGAATCAAGTGTTCAAGGGTAAAAACATATGCTAAAGATACAGTCTGTCTTCCCAGGAGATGACACCAAAATAAGGTATTAGCAAGGAACTCACTCACAGTTGTACTAAATCTCCAGTCTGTTCCCTTGTCTGCGTCCTGCTGCCACACTCCACCGTTGAAGTTGGAGCTTCTCCTGACTTACTGCATTTATGCCACATCTCAGTGGCTTTAGTTCCATAAAAAGGAAAAAAAAACCCCACAAAATGTAGTGCAAATTCATGTTATAGGGAAAAAAAAAGCAGCTGCATTAACCATTGAGTATTTCCCTCCTGTAACATACTTTAATATAGGTCATTATTATAGAAACGTTTTTCCAAGTTTAATATTAAAACTGTACTAAAAATACCATTTCTAATCAAGGAGTAGGATGTCACGTTAAATTAATTTCCTCTGTATCAGTTGATGACAGAGCTTTCACTTGGAAGCTTTACCTGTAGACCAGCATTTTGACTGTCTGTAAAAATGCAGACCAAGTGAGACTCCTGCCCTTTTGGAGGCTTTTGTCTCACTTACAGAGCATCTCTGAAAACACCATCTGCTTAAGCAGCTTGGTTTTTTCACCCAGGGAGGCTGAAATCCAGCCAGAAAAAAAAGTCTGCTTATGTAGATGAACTCTTCACTGGTTTATAGCTGACACCTCTTAACCCTTCCTGGAAGGGTGATAAGGCTTAGTGTTGTCCTGGAGCACCAATTCCTGACTCACATAAAATACTCTAGGAGCTATAAAACAAGGCCACAAATACTCCTGTCCCTAAAGCATTCTCATAGCTGCCAAAGGTGAAGGACAGGTATGATGAGGAGCTCTCATTTGTTCCAGGTCATTCTTCATACACGAACATGCAGAGCCCTGAGGTGTACCCAGCAGCAATTTCACCCAGTACTTCTTTTTTTCAGACCTCCAGGCTCCCCGTCTTTACCATGCAGAATTTAATTGCTGTGGCTACAGGCAACCTTTCCAGAAGTCATACTTCTCTGAGGCAGGGTTCCGTATCTGTCTCTATCGCCAGTTCCTCCAATGCTTTTTTGACTGGCTTTTGAGTTATTTAATTAGTAGAAAGCAATACTTA
>VYZS01005083.1:2724-13739 GCA_013400695.1 Neodrepanis coruscans | reverse complement strand
TATGCGCGCACCAGGACTGCATATCCGGTAATGGCGGCCGCCGCCAGCGCCACGTGCTTGCCGGGTCTGGCACCAGCCCCACACAGGGCCCCGCCTGGCGCCACCCACCTTGGCCCATGGAGAAGGGGCGGAGGGAGCGCCCCCGCACAAGTGCCAGCCAGGGGATGAGCCCCGAGAGCCGGCGCCCAGCGGCTTCTCTCCGCGCCTCCTCCCTGCGCTGCCCCGCGCTCTGCTCACGCCAGGAACCCACGTGGCGCCGCTCCCCACCGTCCGTACCCAGAAGTGATGCCGACCCACAAGCCGGAAGCGATGGAAACACCAGAGGTACCAGGGCGCACCAACAAAATGGTGGCGTCCAGCCAGGATCGCTGCGCTCCAGTGCCGCTAGGGGGAGGGGGCCTCCGCTGACTGTGCCCGGGGCAGGAGGGGGGGGGCGCCGCCACAGGGTCGCCGCGCGCTGGCATGGCTGTATCGAGCTGAGCCGTGCCACACCGCCGGTCCCCCCGCCGCCCCCGCAGAGCCAGGCAGCAGCACTAGCACGCAGCATGGCAGGATGAGCTGCCGCTCGCTGCCACCAGGGGAAAGGGGCTACTGAAAACCACCCGGGCACTGGCGCTGGGCGGCTCTCGGTCCGCACGCGGGGGAAAGGGTCGTCCCCCCCCACTCGGCCGTCGGCCCCACGTGGCAGGAACAAAGACTGTTTTTTACTTTCATTTTTACTCTACGACATTATCTAAAGGTTTAACATATGAATCTCAACAGAAATTATTTTACATGTGAAAGACGAAAAATATCCTATATGCATTTCTAATATATTCAATGTTTCTGAAATTGATCATAAATTTTCTTGCCACCTGTGAAAGTGGTATGATGTTTAGTGCATTATCTGAAAACAGTGGCAGACTAGTGTAGAAAATGAAACTATGTAGCTTCAGAATTAGGCTAAATAAATAATGTTGCTCACAGGGAAAAAAATGGCTGATAAATTGTCATCTATCAAGAAAGAAAACAAAAGAACCCAAAACAACAAAACACACAGAACATAGAAAAATGCTAGTATCACCTTGAAAAAAAAAAATGATAGAAAACTACTTTTTTGATCTCATGTCAAATTAGTTACTGATTGTGTTTCCTTGCAGAGCAGGATGGCAACAAAAGTTTTAATAATTTAAGCCACTGCAGAGGTGAACACCAGGAAGTAAATGAATCAAAATCCACAGGAGCATGTAGTATATGTTTCTTTCTTTTTTTTTTTTTTTTTTTTTTTTTTAGAATATAAGGGACACTTCACTAAGTAATTACTGTATCACAGTGACTTTCTCAACCTGTTTGGTTACAGAAAGAGACATCTGGGAATGGATGTTAAGCTTTGAACTGGTACAAAATACTGAACAAAAAAACTATATCTAAAATCTGAATTAATGAAATTTAGAATTTATTTAAATGTAATCATTAGCAGTTTAAAACTAGATTTTTTTTCTCTCAATGAAATAAATAAAAAGTGGAGAGTAAATCACACCACAATAATATAGTATATGCTGTCAGCATGATAAATAAAATATTTCTAGATAACAATGGCAAATATTATCACTATACTGTGGGAATATATGGCAGAAGGTTATGTGCACCATCTTTTCATAAAAATGTTGAAAAATGTTATACCTAAGCAACCTCTCAATGTAATATCTTAGTATCATTTATGCATTTGGTCTGGTAACTGGGAAGTAAAAATGAGTAAGCAGTCATGTGAACAAAGTAGATCTAGAGCCACTCTCTAGTTGAGATGTCTTAGTAATAAACCTCCTGATTCTGGGAATCCTGAATCCTTGCATAGTACCAAAGCTTGCAAAATAGAAGCACTTTGTACTCTATTTGTCAGCGATGAGGGATTGATAGATTCAGCATAATCAGCGTTGTGGAACAAAGAATCAGCTGAAGGAACTGCTCTGGCACAATAGAAAACATGACTGATCTGAGTAAGGAGAGAAGGATACAGCCATGTGTGTCTCCGGCTGCAGGGCATGCCTGCTGCCTGCCTCTGAGGCTGGGTTGGAGGTATCAGCTTTCTCATGAGAAGGATGTGGTAAGCAAGTGTCATGTCATGAAAATTAACAGATTCTTCAAAGACACTGGAGAGTAAAGATACACATGCTGCTTAGGGAGAGCTGGAGGTTGTCAAGTAAGAAAACCTGAAATAGTTTACTATTATCTGTGTGGTTAGTTTTATTTCCAAAACAAAAAACTGAAAAGTATGATTTGGACTGATTGCAAATACAATTGCTGCTGGTTTTTCAAACTTTGTTTTCATTTTATTTCAAAACAAATTTAGTAATTTCTGAATATAATCAGAATCTGGGAAAATCTAAACCAAAGCAAATCAAAACAATGAGGAGATAAAGTTTCGCAAAGAAGTTGTAAATTTGAAATTTAAAAACTGAATTTGAAATTCAAAATTTAGAAACTTCAACAGTTTCAGTACTTGTATAAAACTTTCTACAAGGTACTGCAAAGTCCGTAAGTTGTTTCTTGGACCAGCAGATAAAAATCAATTTTATTTTTTTTTTACTTTGATAATAGAGTTACACACAAAAACTAATCATAAGTTATTTATTCAATTTGCAGATCCACTTAATTCCATTCAGTTGAATGATATACCTATATTGCTTGTGGTGAATCTGATCCTACATACTCCAGTTACAAAATATGCTATAAATATCACCATATTTAGCCATGTAACAGGCAGACATATCAGTGATTATGGTTTTTATCCAGGACTGATAAAACATGAGTTCAATTCTTTTTCAAATACAGTCATCCTTTCTATATTAAGTGAATTTCCACAAATGATTTCTACCCATCCAATCAGCTCCAGGATAAATGGAGAGAAATCAGCCAGTCACAATTTGTCAGCAATTTAAGAAGGTAGTCGTCTTCTTTTGTTAAATACTGCTTTTCAGCTGAGAAACAACATAATTGTGACATGGTAGAAAGGCATATCATACTCATATATTATAAGTCCTCCGATTTGATATATTAATATTCAGTGACTTTCATCAACTATATCTACATCCATTTAGGTATATCTTCATAAGCTTCATGGCCCTCAGTTTCCAGGCTCTGAATTGAAATTAATAGTAATTTCCTACTTGACAAGATTTTTCTAAGAAAAATTACATATACAGGGTTTTTCCAATCACATAGTATATGAGAAAATAAAGATATTTTAACATCATTATAATAACCAGGTCATTTACAATTTATAACTATTTTTCACCTATTTTTATTGACTCAAAACTATCTATGCTTAAAAAATTATGCTTTCAAAAATATTCTGAAAATCTGAACCTAGTTATGAACCTTATTATCCTAGCTAATTTTGAAAATCATTAATTTTAAATATATATTTTAAAGAATAGCCTTAATTATTAAAATGGTTCTGAAAAAAATACATCTTTTTTACCTCACTAAAGCTTGTCATTGTCCCTCCCATAGGAATCCACTTTTTTATATTCTTACTCTGCTTTCCAGTTGATAATTCAAAATTAGGTTTAGCTTCTAAAAACTTGCTTGTGTGAGGAATTTATTAAAAGTCAAGGGAAATATTTCTTTGTTCAGGCTCATGAATTTTAAGGAAAATAATTTTTATTATCTGTCTCCTTTTTTTTCTAAATAATGAACAGTTACTAGTACAGGTTTGTTTTGCTTGCATCACTAAGTCTTTGCTTACATTTTGCAGCATCGGAAATAATTTTAACATTGATACTTGACTCATTTGCTATGGATCACATATACGAATCCAGACAGATATGTTTTTGCTATGTGATACAGAATCTAGTATTAAATATGTGTTCAGAAATAAAAAACTTAAGGAAGACTGTGACAACAGTTCTCCAGCCATCATCAATGCATATTGTCATCTGCAGGAAAAGAAAGTGTTAAGGTAAAAAATATATATATTTTTAACTGAACTTTATTTACACGCTTTATTTGCTAACATTTATTTGCACTTTATTAATCATATTTTTCTCTTTCCCTAATATTAGTGTAAATGAAAATAATTAAAAATATTTAGTGAAGATTATAGTTCAAACTGGTATGCCTCTTATTTAGAACCTGGGCCCAAGGTAGGATTAAAAAAAATATTACTTCAGTTGAGAATTTTTATAATAGCTTTACCTGTGGGTTGTAATTTCCAGTGTGTAAGCCAAGTTAAAGTAGAAAGAATCAAAAATTAATCTCCTGCTAGTTCACTGTTTCCTTTTTTCCAGCTTAATTTTCACAATTGAGTGTACTGATGCTTTAAGAATTCTTATATTATTTTTTTTTTTTTTTTTAGCATAGCTGCATGGTTTTTCACACTTAAGATGGTAGAAAACCTCTTTCACATGGTCTATGAAATGTTGTTTAATGTTCTTTTTGAGGACACAACCTAAGATTGAATGGAGAACAAATGTAGATATCTTCCAGTTCATGCAACTTCTTCACACCATCATCTCAACCAGCAGCAAAATATCACAGTTCTTCCCCATGTTTCCATGAGTTTCTCAGCCTCAGACCCATTGCACTTTCTACATATTTCTAATTTCAAAATACATCACCATTAAAACAACACAAAAAACTCACTTTCAATTTTTTGGACTTGTCAACTATTAATAGCTCAGAGTATATTTTACTTCCAATTGACAATAATAATAATTATTTTAAGCTTTAGTATTCACTTTGAATTTTGCTGCATGATTTATAGAACTAGAAGATCCAAAAAATAATTTTTCTTTCCCTCTCCTATAATATTCCATGCTATGTCATATAGTCTTATGATAAAGAATGTCTTTCTGTGGAAGTTGCTGCATCACATACTTGTTTTATATAAATCAGTTAGCTTGTTTATTTCAACTTCTTTGTGTCTATCTCACTTCCAGGACTGAAATTCTTTCCCTGGAATAATTTTCCAAAGTAATGTTTACATTCTGGAAAATATATATGCGAAATACATAAGAAATAGCTTTTCTTTGCTCCATTTCAAATATATGCAACTGAAAAATTAGTACCACTCTTTCATATTTATATAATGTTCCACACTACGTATTTTCCTCCATGGTTACATGACTTTGCAGTGTAAGCAGAAAACTTTATTGTTTGTACAGTATGCTTATATAAAGCCAACCGTCATAAGCTTTGCTCTTTCCCATTACAAAAAAATAATAGCACTGATTAAATGGTGCATTTTGAAAGTGCAAGGTTAATCCAGTGGAAATCTACTTTAATGAAAAAAAAAAAAGGTTTAGTCTTTAAATAAAAGCTGCAGATGTAACCCCTGAAGTATGAAATTTAGATAGAAATCTGAAATATAGAAATGTGCTGGCATATGCACTAATCACTAGTAAATAAGTAACGTTTATGACTTATATATAATTAAGTTTGGGTATTAAGATATTTCTTCTTGTTTCTGTGAAAAGGAATCTAATAGTAATTTATTTGAGACACAGGGGGAAAAAATCCCGTCATTAAAATGTTATTTAGGATGCTTTTTTGTCAACAAAACTATATTATATCTGAAAGTCTAAATTCTAAGATTCTCATCTTCTGTTTATTAAGCTTCTTAAACAAAATATAGAGGAATATTTTGTCTAAGGAAGAGGTCTAAGTAGTATAATAATAAACACTGTGAAGTTGAAAGTCCTTTTCACCTTTATATTTGTGTAAGTGTACCAACTGTAGGTATTAGTTTGAAATAAAGTCAAAATATAATTGCAGGTGGAAATACAACTAGCATGCCATTTTTCCCTATGTTTAAGAGAAAGTTCCTATTCAAAAAGATACTTTCCTTGCATAACATCTATAGTTCTAGAGCTTACCAGTGGGATGTCATTGACTGTTTTGCTCAATTTTAGTTATTTCTTTTGTTGTACATATTTTGTGATTGTATCTCTGGACACATTTTTGAACCAGTTTATTGATTTAACTAGGATTTTATTACACTGTGCAAGCAAAAAAATATTTGAAGACTCTGAAGGCTTTTCTACTATTAATTTGTTTCCCTGGTCTTGAGCAGCTGGAATAAAGATGCCTCTGCTGGAAACATGACACAGAACATTTCAGCCACAGATGTAGTTATTTAGTTCCCACCTTTGAAAAAATATTAGTTTGGCAATCCATCTAATTGAAAAATTGAATCCTTCTGTAGCTGAATGAAAGTTATTATGGCCAAATCTTTGCCCAGCATAGGTCATCATATTTCTGTAACCCTTACATTAGCTTCTGTCATTGAAGAATACAGCTCTTTTTGTTCAAACTGGAATATTTGTTTTCAGAAGAAATTCTTGGTTTATCAGCTAAGTTTTCTAACAGTTTCTACATATAGAAATGATGGCTTTTTGTGTGTGCTGTGTATTTCCTTTTTTTTTTTTTTTCATCTCATATGCACTCTGCTTGATATAAGAATAACTTAATATATGAAGTGATGTCTTGGTCTCTTTCTGATCCTTTTGTGATGATGAGACAGTTTACTCATCTGGTTGGTCACTTATAAATTGTGAAAAATTCTAGGCTGATATAATTCATGCGCAGCTTCAGGGCTTACTGTAACAGAAAATAAAGATTCAGTAAGACTTTTGAACCTAATAATGGTAAACTATGGGTAGAAGAGTGACAAATATTTTCATAGCTGTACAAACTTTTCTTTGTATAGCGGACATCACACACTAACACTTACTGAAGATTTAAAATTTTATAAGAGTTTCTGCAAGGAAAAAATAGTAACAGAATAGTGAGGCATAAGAAGTGTCATCTATTGTTTTCAGCATTTTTGCCAGTGTAGGACACTGGATCAGTAGAAATTTTATCTTTTTTATTAGGTCAGAACCAACTCATGTGTATGTCGCAGAGGTGCTAGGCTGGAGCCCACATGGCAACCCAGATCTCACAAGGCAGTGCTCACAGAGCCCACATGGAGTAGCTGTCAATCAAAAGTGCCACCTGGGAGCCCACGCACACCACGTGTCCTAGAACATCTGCTCCAGCCTCTGACTGGCTACGCTGCCTCTCACTCTTGCCTGGGGCCCCAGAGTGGTCAGTAAGCCCAAGATCTCACCTGGGAAGGGTGGCCATAGGGTCTAAAGCACATAAATACAGGAGCACATGGTCACCATTTCCTCTTTTTCCACCAGAGCCTGCTGTCAGCATGTAGGACTCTGGAGATAGCTTATTTTTCTGTTATTCTAAACTCTTTCTTTACTCCTTCCCTCTTCCTCCATCTCCCTTTACTCTTTTTTCTTCTGTCTTTCTTTAATCTTTTTTTTCTTCTCTTTCTCTCTTTTCTTTACTATTTTCTTAATCTCTTGGGTAACTTAAAAGTGACAGGTAGCGTTTTGCTAAGTTGTGTGAGTTGGTGTGCATTGGGTTCTTTGTGGAATGCTCTACCTGGGTTGTATGTTATCTCATTTAAACTTTAGTCAAAATGTTTATTTTCTTCCTAAATTATAAATATCTCTTGGGAAACATATGCAGCTTTCTCTCTTTATGCAATCTTAAGGTATTAAAGAACCAAAGGCTTTGTAAAATTTAAGTAGGAGAAATTTTGGAGTCCTAAATATTTTTCAGAAGTAAAATCCCTGGGGAAGCATGTGGCTTGGACCCCAGATCTTATAGCCAGGCCCATTTTAGACCTAGAATATAGACATTTATAGAAACTAGCTATAATTAAAAATAAATAAAATATATTAATCTTTTTGTAGTACATGGTTCAATATAAAAGTTAGCTGGAGATGGCGATACTAACTTAGAAGGCAATAGACTTCCTTTTCCTTGGGCTGGATGCAAAACTTCTACTGGAAGTCATGTAAGGACAATATAGAAGCATGATTTTGTGCCGTAGCTTAGTGGGGGGAAAGGAAAAAAAGATATTAATACTGAACTAGAAGGCCTACTTTCAAAGTTTTTACCATTACAACTCATGTTATGGCCATCATATTGACAAAACTTTCTCAATTTTTAATTACATTTTTATCTAGGAAAGGAGTACAAGGAAAGGCAAAATTATTTAACATTTATTCATTATTATATTAACTGTAAGTTATTCTGCATTTCTTTGTCATCCTACAGATGAAGAGAATGTATTTCATCCTTAGTCTAATCTTCATTCCTGATTTATTTGTCAAATCACAAATAACTATTCTGATTCCATGATGTATCACTATGAAAAGTAATTCCAATATCACAAACAAGAAATTATCTTACTGCTCTATGACTCCTTGATACAGTAAGTCATCACATATTTATTTCTATTTCTACTATGAACATTAGCAGTGTTACAACAGTGTGAGACAGTACAATATGGACACAAAAAAACTCAAAACAGAAATAGGATAGGACTAATGGAAGTACAATGTGTCTTCATCAAGTATTGTGGGCTGAAGTAATTTCAGAACATGAAGTGCTGTACCTGTAGAATCTGTCAGCATTATACTGCACCACCATGAAAAGGGCAAAACCAAACTGTTCTACCATCATGATAACACAACTGTTCTATTTCAAGGACACAGGTTGTAATTTTTGAATTACACTGCATTCTATGGACAAATCATCCTGTCTGGAGACTCTAAGTACACAAGGCTCTTAGTGCAATGTTCTGTTTCATGCTGTAGTCTAAGGAGAAAAGAGAAAGTACAGACTTTTGCATTAATTTACATCCTAAAAATGCACAAGATTTAAAGTGGTTTTTAATTGTCTAACCACAGAATGGCCCTTAAAGATTATAAAAATGTTCATATATCATATTGATATATATATTACTTGTCTACATACCTATCTAACCCTGAAAGCATTTCCAAGCAAAAAAAAAAAAAAAGCTTTGCTACATCTAAGTAACACAACTGATGTTATTTGCTGTAATTATTATTTAAAATAAATAATTATTGATTATTGTTGTCTGCCCAGTATCTCAGATCATGAATTCATGTTAAATTCTGATGAAACATAATATAAAAAGTAAGGAGTATAGTTTCTCGTCTATAAACAATGTGAAAGCTGAGAAATGCATGGTTAAATTAATTTCTAATTTAACATTTGATTCTGACCTTTCCTCTTGAAATTACAGGATTCCAAATTATGGTTTCAACTAATCAGTATAGCTTTAATAGTATTCTAGTCAAATATTAAATGCAGAGGAAAGTTGTATATAGCTGCTGATGTTCAAAGAATAAATTATTACCCATTTGCAAGCAGCTGTTCTCCATTACATCAGTAGCTGTTACAACATTATATGTGGTAAATTTGATAAACATTAAATACATTTGGGTGCGTTGACCTTGCCCAGATGCCAGGTGCCCAACAAGGCTATCTTTAACTCTCCTTCAGCTGGTCAGGGGAGAAAAAAAAAAACATAATGAAAGACTTGTGAGTAGGGTAGTGATAAATAAAATCAAATCTGAAAATACCTTTCCTGTATCCTTCCCTTCCTCCTGGGTTTAACTTTACTCCTGAGTTCTCTACTTTGTCCCTGCACAGTGGCAGAGGGAGATGGGGAAAGGGAGTTGTATTTAACACATTGTGTCTACCACTCCTTCCTCCCCAGGGGGAGGATGCCTCACAGCCTTCCTCTGCTCCATTGTAGGGTCCCTGTCACAGGAGACAGTACTTCATTAACTTATTCAATCTAAGTCCTTTGCATAAGCTGCAGTTCTTCATAAAATCCTCCAGAATGGGTCCCTTCCATAAGGTGCAGTCCTTCAGGAGCAGTTTGTTCCAGAATGGGTCCCCCATGGGGTCAAAAGTCCTACTAGTAAATCCATTCCAGCTTGGGGTCCTCTCTCCAATGAGTCATAGACCCTTCTAGGAGCCTACTCCAGTGTGTTCTTTCCACGAGTCACATCCTCTGGACTTCCACCTGCTCCAGCATGAAGTTGTGTAGCCTGCAGGGGTACAATCTGCCTCATCATGGTCTGCAATATTGAGTGCTGGGCAATCTCTTCTTCAGTGCCTGGAGTACTTCCTCTCCCCCTCCTTTTTCATTGGCTTTTGTATCTACAGAGTTCCTTACTCTGTTCTTTTGGATGCTGTTGCACAGCAATTTTTCCATTTTTAAAATACAGAGAGAACTGAGATGTTATTTTTGTGATTTTACTCAGGTAAAAACCAAATCGTTTCATTCGGTCATCAACTTTATTTAAAGCCAATTGTATATAGTAACAGAGCATTTTAAATTTACTAGGAAATAAATAACTTCCATATGAAACTTGTTTCTAAGTTTACAAGACTTTTCTGTTTTTATTTCTCTTTGCTAAAATTGTGGAAAGTCATTGTTAAAGTTTGAATTTTCATAAGACTGTCATTTTGGTATTGATTGTATTTTCTTTTCTTTTTTCCCTTTTTTTCCTTCTTAAAATATGTATTTTCATACCTCTATTTTTAGGAAAATGCCTTTATATTTAAATCAATTAAAGGCAATTTCATCCTGCATAATTTTAATTAATTTTTCATTCTGTCAACTGTTATCTACTAATTTGGGTGGTTATTTTTTTTTTTTTTTTTTCTTTCCTGGTATAGCATTTTTCCTGTACTGAACAGTGCATTATAGAGTTCCAGTCCTGCCACCAATACTCATGTGAGTATTTCTTAAAAAATCATTCTAGTTTGACAGTCAATGTCTACATTGCCAAATAAAAATGATTAGAATTTATTCGCTGACCTGCAGAATAGCTTTCACAGGCTTGTTTCTCTTGACCCTGCTTAGTCTCTAGTGAAGACTAGTCATGCCATATTTTTTCTCAGTCCCTACTCTCATCCTGCTCTCAGTTGTGCACCTCTTTCCTTGAGGTGTTTTTATTTCTGTGTCCAAACTGTAACCAGGGGAAAAGCTAACAATTAAAGAACATGGATAAACAGACATCTCATCATCTGAGTTGTTCTTAGTCTTTTATTATTTGGCAGTGTAGATAGACCTGGTGGGACTCTTTTATTGACAGCACTGAGGAGTCCTCAGTGAAATGAAAAATTAATGGAATACATTTGCTGAAGCC
>VYZS01005054.1:16593-33235 GCA_013400695.1 Neodrepanis coruscans | reverse complement strand
GTGGTGATATCTTTCTATTCTTATCCTGTCTTTCCCTATATTTCTTTTCCTTATGCATTTTCTTTGGTGCAATTTTTATGCTTTCATATTGGTATATTGCTATAGATAACAACAACAAAACAGCTACATACCTGCTTTCCTCTGCAATAAAATTGTTTTAACCTCATCCCCCCCCCGACCCTACATATATGTATTTATAAACACTGATTGTTCAGTGTTGTTTTACTATAATCTGCCTCAAGGGATCGTCTATCCTCACCTTCTTGGGAGGTCATAACAGACTTGTGCTGGGATAGCAACCTAAGGAAGAGAAAATTGTATTCAGTGCAAGATGCTTTCACCCTTACTGACGGAGACACAATTCATTGGGGCCATCCAGCTATGATCATTCAAGTTACACTAACACTCAAGTAACTCGAAACACTAAATTGTGTTTGAGTAACTTGGCCTCCTGAAAACCAGATGAATAAGACTCTGGCATTTGTTCTCTTTCCAGATGTGGAGGGTGGATCCTGCCTGGATGTCAGTTGTCCACCAGGCCACTTTATCACTCACCATTCTCATGCAGACAGAGGAGATGAAATAAGATGGAAAAGGATTCATAGGTTGAGGTAAGGCAATTTTACTAAAGCAAAAGCAAAAGGTTGCACAGGCACATACAAGGGGAAAAAAAAAATTATTTTCTACTTCCTATCAGAAAGCAATGTCTGGCCACTTCCTGGGAAGCAGGACTTCAGCATACATAGCCCTTGCTCTGGAAGGCAAGTGTTGTAAATAACAAATGCCCCTACTTCCTCCTCCTTTTCTAGCTGTNCATACCTTCTCATGCGAATAGCTAGGTCGAATTGTCCTTGCATTCTTTTCCCATGAGAAAGCTAGGCTGCAGAGCTTGTCCTCTCCTCAAAAGCTGAGTTGTGCAGGGGGCTTATTGCCCTCCAAAAATCTTATAACTCCAAAAATTTCCAACAGAATTCTCTTGCTCTGATAGTACAATATTACAAAATATTCTGGCTGATCTACTCACTTGCATAAAGATTTTATTTTTAAAATATACCCATATTTGTGGAATTTTTTTAATTATGTTACATAATACATTTTTCCCCCAAATTTACATAATTTATTTGAATCTTGTCATCAATAATTTAGTAAATAAATTTGTAAAATATTGTGATGTAGTTGATGCATGTACACACTTTCCCTTCTGAAATTTCCCTGTCTTGAATTGTTGGTAGAGGACTAATTTCCTATGCAGCCATGAAATACATGGAGCCACAATTGTTCTTTCCACTTTAAAATAGGAAGTTTTGATATGGTTGCTGGAGCTAGAAGGCTTCTTAATTTTCTTCATCACTGCTCTTTATGTCCCACATCATAAGCATAATCTGTTTAGCTAAGGGCTAATTGGTTTTCAGTAACAAATCCTGAAAGTGTATCACTTTCTCAGCAGCAATGCATGCATTCAACACCTACACCATCTTCCACATAAATTGCTTTAGCAATATTGTATATTGCTGAGTTACATAATTTTATTGTCAGACTTTAAAATGCCACACCTAGGCAAATAGAAACTCAGGAAGACAAACATATACCTTGTCTATATTTTAACCAACTTTCATTATACTTGGAAACTGAAATTGGTAATAATTTATATTTGCTTATTTGTTGTGTATAGGATGGCATACATATAAAACACACATAGAGAACTACATATTGAGGTTGCAGCTTCTACCAGTACTAATTTGAAGTCTTAAAACACAGGACTCCCAAAGACTAGAACAAAGGATTTTTCTGAATTTGCAGATGGGAGCTAGAAAACAGTGAAACTGTGACTTGTTCAACAGATCTTTTGTACCAAGAACACACCACCTTCCTTAGGATGCATCTTTGGAGCTATCTAGGAATATGACAGGAACGGATAAGAGAGATGGTCATTGCACTATAGTGAGGAGATGTAGAGTTGGAACAAAAAAAGCAAGAAGGGAGTGTAAAAGGAATATTCTGTATTCTGAGTTTTCTATCAGAATTTGAATTCTCCTGGGAGTAAAGACAGGAAATTACAGTTTGAGAGGCAGTGACATGGTAAACTTCCTTCTAAAGTGTTTTGGAAATTGTCAGGAAAAGAGTTATTGAACGTGTAGGTAGTTTCAGGAGAGATTAAGTGTCATTGTAGATTGAAAATTTCATCAGTGATAGTATCAAATATGTAGCACAACTGTACCTAAAACAGGCAACTGCACCAAAAGAAAAACACTTGATTTTTAAAAAAAAATTAAAAAAAAAAGTTGAAAGATCAAAAAAGGAAGGATTTTTTGGGTTGGTGGTGTGGCTTTTTTTTTCTGATATTAAACCATATGCTTGCTGAAGAGGTACTATCTTTACCTTCAAAAGATGCATCTTTAAAAAACGCTGCACAGGTTCAAAGGACTAGTTTTTAATACACCGAAAGAAAAAGACAACATGTCTAGCAGCATATGTTCTTAATAGTACTCATGAGGTTATCAAAGCATTTTATTTTCATAGAGTCCCTAAAAGATAATATTTTCCTGAGGAAGGAACTTAATTTGAATGATACCCTTCTTGGCAGACACTCATATGACAAAGACTGACATGGAGTTAGAAATCTCTAAAACTTCCTGTTGATGATATTGTTCAAAGGTGTGTGTGTGTGTATACTACAAAAAGAATAACACATTTTTTAAGATTTATGTGGAGTTGTATTATGCTATTCCTCAACAACAAAATGAAATATCACTAATGCACTAACAGCCAAGGAAGAATATAAATTTGTGTGGAAAGATAGGTAGCAGAATGTGAATTGCCTGCATGGCACTAAAGATTAAGGATCAAAGGTCTGACTGATAGTGATAGTTTATGGATTTAATTTTCAGTAAATCATCCTGCTTATTACTGTGGCTTTGTTTTCTGCTAGGTGGTAGATTTCTTAGTACGTTTGAAAAGTGAAAATAACTAAACAAGGCAGATAGAAATAAACAGTTTTATTACAGAAAAGCAAATTGGAAAAAATCCCTACTATATGAAAAGAAAGAACAGATAATACAGGAATAGGAACAAGAAAAATGAAACATGAAATCTTAAAAAAATAAATAAATTAATTTACCAATAGAATTATAATAGTGAAAGTGAATATAATCTGGCCTAACAAAATGAAAGAATTGGAAAAAAATTATACAATTAAGCCTTTGTCTTGAGTTCTGTTCAGCTATGACTTCCAGTTTAAAAAAAAAAAAAGAAACAAAAAAAGTAAATAGAAGTATTAGCATGAGATAAGGTTCTTACACACATTGATCTGTTTATGGAGAGTTTGTGAATATCAATCTGTTATGCCATAATTAAATAGTTCTGTCTATTAAATGCTCTATTAGATTTCATTATTACTTAATTTTGTTACCTCTTTTGGACTAAATTATTTTTCCTCCAGTGATCAGTAAAAATATATCTGATTATTCATGGCTTTTATTATTTTTTTAAAAACTTTTCTATGTTTATCTCTTATTTGCACACAAAAACTCTAAAGGTTTTGTGTGGGCTGTAGCAATTAATTTTAAAGCCTGGCTTGTAAAGTTGTGCCCTTAACAACTTCAGTCCCATTTGTTAAATATTTGCAATATCTAGTACTGCTTCAAAGTATTTGTTAGGGCTTCTTTATCTTCCAGTCATTTTCTTCTTATTTTTACACCAGAAAAAGTGCCATTCATGAAAAGCTGTGTTTACTCGTAGAAGAAAACGTATTGCCACTTCATGCTGTTATTTGGAAATTTACCTTGCTACTTATTATAGGTGTTATTTTCTCTGCCATCATCATTGCTGCGGTCATGCCATATGAAATACTCCTTTCTCCTGAATACCCAGATTTTAAATTCAGAAGATGGCAAGTTCATTTCTATGAGTATGACTGGCAATCCAGGTTGACTTGCAAGGGAATGGTAGAAAAAGGCTGACAATATGTTTTTACAAGAAGGGTTCATTCAGATAATCACAGTTTTGCAGTGAAAGATCTATGCCTGCATAATTTACAAAAATTTATGAGAGTAGTGTATAGGAAGATGTAGGGGCTGAATTCTTTGCAGGAGTTTTATTCAGCACCCATAAATTATATTTGCCTTTGTAGTATACTTCCTCTTGTTTGTAAAAGCACACCACTGCCTTCTCCCATGAAAGGTCCCCATGATTTTCCACAAGGTTTCTCTGCCTGGGTCCTGTTGAACTTCTTTTTCACCACTTCTCTTCTTGCTCTGTCCAACCCCTATCTGACATTTCTTCCCTTTCCATCAAGACAAAAAGTTATTTACCCATCCCTAATGTAGTCCTGAGCAGAGTGATTATTGATCATAACTGGAGTGTTAATTTCTTTGCTTTGTGGAGATATTCTGACAGATGTTTAGATGCTTTATCAGAAAAATACATCTATTTACATGTAGATGTGTGTAATAATTTCAGCTATAACAATTTCACAATGTTAATGAGACTTGGTAAGTTTTGCATCAGTTCCTCAGATCTTTCCTAGAGTCAGATGACTTCCATACACATGTTTGCTACTTCAAAGCTAGGCTCATGCTTAGATATATTTCCTGGTCAGGTCCTTAGTTAAGATAAAATGAAAGAGCATAATAAATAAATGGAGCAAGGATAGGGAGTTTTAATCATTTATTGATTGTATGAAACTTGAGCTATTTTTCATTGCATTTCACTGTGCATAAAGCTTGTGTTTAGTAGAAAAAGATACTCCTCACAGAGAAATTGTTCATTGTTAGCTAAACAGTACTTGCAATCTCTTTAAAATTTATTTATTGAGGAACACTTTTCCATTAAATATTTCTTAATATGTGTACTTTTTGAACAGTCATTATTCTGCCATTATTCTGTCATTCTGTTGTTTCTCTTTTTAATAAAAATCGTATTTATTTAATTACATTAAATAAAAATTAATTTCCTAAGCATGAAAACATCTCATATTTTGGCTGCCAATAAATAATATTATTTAAATATAATTAGAAATCATTGATATTCCAACATGATGATTTACTTGAACATTGAATACCTTTTCAACTCAGTAGTATATTTTGTACAATCTTATTATCTACATTAAGTTTTGATATTGAATGTGAAAATAAAATCTCAGTTACTCTCTATAGGCACTTCAGAACTGAATAGTTTGCTTCATGTTACCAAGGAAACAGATTTTTGCAAAGATATAAGGCCACTTTGATGTCATTGTAAACCACTAAAGTGGAAATCTTTAGCATTTGTTAGCCTCTTGAGAGCAAGCAGTTTGCTCTAATCAAAATGAATATAAAATTATTCTGAGCATGTAGAAATGCAGTATTCTTGAAGCAAGCATGCTCACTGGTAACCACACATCTTTTTTTCATAATGATCCAGGACTGAAAGAAATCTGATTGCACTTTATTGAAAGATACATGGATATCTAACCCTGCATATTCCTGAGCATTTTTGTTCCTGAAGCTTTAAATTGACACATGTATAACAAATTGAAAATTGTATATTATTCAATTCAGTTGCATATTGTGAGTTACTCAAGGGGATAAAACATGTTTATTTTTTAAATTTGTTGAGAATATAATGATTGAAACACAGAGGCGGGGAAATACCTCAACCAATAAACACTGCTGTTCAGGGCCACCCTGGGAAATTGGAGAACAAGCTAAGACCCTCTGTATGAAATGGCCTTACAGGCATTTGTGCTTAGGGTGTGAAAAGATTGAGTAAATCAGAAAAATAGTAGAAAAAATCTACAGGGAAAAAATAAATTTCATTTGAAATATAAAGCCATGTTGCTGTGAATACAGGTCAATTTCTGCTTATCTTTCCTTCAGGAGTTCAATACAATAATAATAAAATCCTAGACTAAGACAGCTAGCTCTTTAATGCTTCTAAAAATAATTCTCTGGCTACAGGGGCTAGAAAGGAGTACACATATGTTAAAGCAACATTTTCTCATTGGAAATGTAGACTAGAAAAATGAAGGAAAATGTGAAAAGTTATCATCATACTCTGACATCTCTTCAAGCCTCAAAATCTTTCTTCTTGACTACACTGCTCTCAATAGAAACTGTTGGATTTGTGATGCAGGGGAAGAGAACAAAAAAGTTGAAAAGTACTTTCAGGGAATGGATGAAGGAAAAGGAAATTAAGAGAAATAAAATGGAAGCAATTTGCAAGGAGGAGAGCTGGAAGCAATGAGGCTTTAAAAGACATAACATGAAACAATCAGCTGCAGAAAGCTTGGAGACAGAGGGTGCATACATAGATGAGTTGCAAATAAGAACCAAGCAGTTTTACAGGTGAAGTAATTAAAAGATACCAAGAACTGATAGGAGTGGAGATCCCTTGTTTGCCAAGACAGTATGGCTGATCGTATGTGGTTGTTTTTTTTCTGCGGTTACATGCTCCCTTCACTTTCCAACTTCCTTGTATATTTTGTTGAATGTAATGTAAAGATGGGACAGCTAAACACTTGTTAAGTACATTCTGCAAATCAACACCTGTGTATGTTTGTGTATGCTTTTAGTTAAGTAATACATTTCATCTCTTCAGTGCCATCAGCAGGAATACGGTCATTATACATATTATTATCACAGTCCAACATTACAGATAGGTTAATGTTAGTGTCAATAGCGCTTAACTTCCTTAACTTTTTATGAGAGCACTTACTATTAAAAATATTTATTACCTCATTTACACATATGCCAAAAGCGCACGTATGCTATTCATATTCCCTCTTATGTTAAGGATAAAACATGATATATATGTTTCCTTTATACTCTCACTTCTATTATAGCCTCCTGACAAGTCCAGATAAATGACTTGTTAATGTCTGATTAAATTTCTTTTTGGAACAGCTGGAATAGCCATTAATTTCTAGAGCCATAGCATAAGCAAAGAAACCATGATGCTACACAACAGCTGTACCCTTATACAATTTCACCTGGATGAACATTTCTATGAGACATTGGAAAATACCCTGATAAAATAGCATTTTAAATAGTATTTTAAATACCATGTGTATGATAACTCCAGTTCAGAGATACAGAAAGCCTATGTTAATACATATTCTAAGATCTCAATTTTATTAGACAATAAAATTCAGTGCTCCAAAGACACATATTTATTCTTTATGAAAAAAAAAAATTGATACTTAGAGATAAATTGAGAGATAAATGAAGAAGAAAGAAAGGTTAACGGTGATATAAAAACAAGAAGGAATTGATTAAAAAAATTTTAAGCTGTAAATCAAAAGAATATTTAATTTTTCAAAAGAAAAAAGTTCTAAGATAGCTTTCTTATTGGAGAAAATAACCAATAAATTTTACAGTATATCTTGGTAGGTTTCTTAACTGGATTATGCACACTTGAAAGAAATGCTCTTTGATCTGTGAAATCAGTTTCAGCCTTTTATTCCTATTTAATATAAGAATCTGATTGGAGGGTGTGCCAGAAAATCGATGGATGATTGATATCACTCATGTAAGAAGCACACACACAGAGACTGCAATATCTGCTGTCTTTGCATCGGATATACATACACTGAGCTATTTTTATGTGTTTATTTTACACATAAAAATATAAATTCCATCTTGTAATTCACATAAACACCATGAGATTAATAAGTACTGAATTTTAAATACACATGTATTGACTGGAATTTACACCAGTTTTAACTGTTTAAAAATCAGGTATCCAGACTAAGTCACGAATCCTTCTGGGCTCAGTGCAGTCAGCTCTGTCAGCATATTCATTCCATTTGCATTACACACCTATTTTAGAGTGAGGTTAATTCTGTTCTCTTTGTTCTAACCACTGCCTTAGCTGTCTGACTTAAATTAAACATGTAATTTTAATTACTGTCATAAATCAGTAATTTTCCTCTGGAAACTGTAAAAAGAACTTCTGAACATCTCACGTAACATTTAGTGGCAGTAGTTTATTTTTAGTAATGGTTACTCCCTAGGTTTCAGATGATATCCACAATGAGACACAATGAACTACAGTCAAAAAAGCTCTGCAGTGAATTAGAGATGTCAGCTTTTTGGGATAATGAAGGGACTGACTTACAATATCACAGTACATGGTGCAGGCACCATGTTGGCAACATCCAGAGATCAGCTAAAAACTTCCTGCTAATAAAGATTCAGCCCAGCATAAATCCCTAAATAGTTTCCCTCAAGTCATCAGGCAGTTGACCACTTACTTTAATGAGCAGAGTCTCTTGCGACATGAAGTGTAACATGCGCATCTGTGCTAATGAGAAGTGGTTGCAATAAGCCCCTATATAGGAATGACAACTATGAAAGCCATGTGTCCAAAGTTCACTTTTCCAGCTTATGCTGGGAGAAAGATGGCACAGTACTAAAATCAATTCTTACAGCTCTGTTTTTATTCTGACAATAAAAATGCTGCCAGCCAGAGAGGATACATGTACACAAGACTATGATACAAGGTATTTCATTATGATGTATAAAGGCTCATCTCCTGGCTAATTGTCTGTCGTGGTTTTACCACTAGGAAGCGTGGTACTGACAAGAGAGGTGCGAGAGAAGCCACACACACCCAAAACCAAAACACACAAGTAACAAGGTTTATTTCACACACACAGAAAACCGACAATAAAGCACAAAGACAGACAAACTAAGCTCTCCCATACCCCGCGTCTGGATGGGAAAGCTCTAGGATAGTGCTGGGTTTTCTGTCGGGGCTCCTGAAGAGACACCGGGATAATTAGAGAAGGACCGCGACCTCAGCTCTTCCTGATCCCGTGGCCGACCAGGAGGACTCTAGGGTAGTGCCGAGTCTCCGCTCGGCTCCTGGAAAGGCACTGAGACAGATAGAAAAACCGCGAACGGCCACCCCACCGGCCGACCAGGAGGACTCTAGGGTAGTGCCGAGCCTCCGCCCNCACAACATTGTCAGTGTACTTTTTAGGGGGAATAGTGGTGATAATAAGGGGAAGACAGTACTTCATGTGGCTTGTTTGCAGAAGAATTCCAGTCATATTATGTATCAGTCATCAGCCACTACTGTTGAGGTTAGACATTCGTGCAGGGCCCAGGGAAGACACAGATGCACCATTGTGATGCAAAGTCAATATGTTTATTCTCTACTTTCAGCTACATTTATAAGTTTTTAGTTCCACACACGTGTCTACAAACTACTTGATTGGTCTCACACCATATGCATAAGTTGTTTACACCTGAAGTCACTTATTGATTGGCTAAAATCATAGATGCTGACTAACACTAAGGTCTTATTGCTATAGTGACCTTTGGTGCTATTTTTTACTTAGCAAGTGCTGTTTATTGCAATTTTAACATTCTTTCTCATGTCCTTGTGCTCAGGCCTTGCAATATGCCTTGTTAAAAAGGATACAAACTATGCGGCCTAATCTGAGGTTTAGCTTTGAGATATGCTTGTTGGATACATTCACGGGTTTTGTCCCATGGTATCCAACACAGTACTTTCTGCTAGATATATATTGCAAACAGCATTCAGCTTTTAGCTTGCACAGAGGTAAGTCTCAACTCTGCACACCATTAACAGCAATGAAATTCCACAAATTAATAGTATTTCTTAACCACTAACACTTAAGTCTGTACATTTTAACTTCAGAAAACAATGACAAGTGTTTTGTTCAAATTTACTAAAATCATAGAATGGTTGTGTTGGAAAGGACCTTAAAGATCATTTGTTTCCAAATCCCTCATCATGGGCAGGGACGCCTTCTACTAGACCAAATTGCTCAAAACACCACCCAACCTAGCCTTAAACACTTCCAGGGATTGGGTATTGATTACTGCTGAAGTGGAACATCATGTTCAAGTGCTAAAATAACAATCCAAACCTGCCTCATTTTAGTGTAACAAACTGTAATTTAAAAGCAAGAGGATCATTGTATCATACTTACAATTTAGTCGAAGTTCTGCCGCACCATCAACAGCAGTAAAATTCCGTAAATGACTGGTATTTTTTAAGTACCAACACTTATGCATTTTAACTTCAGAAAATATTGACAAGTATGGAGATACCTGAAGATTTAACAGCTCCATTGTTCTCTGTCTCACAGTGTACTTTGTTTCTAATGTTGTTGTGGTATGAAATACTTTTAACAGAAAAGTTGTTCTCCAAGACAGACTTTTCTAGCTAGACAAACACAGACCAGAGAACCTCAGTAATGCACCAGCAGGGCATCATGCCAACATTTTTGATTATTTTTTTTTGGGGGGTAAAATAAAGGAAAGAAAAGGTAAAAAGAAAAGGGACAACAGGAAAATTATACTGGAAAATGACATAATATGCATTATATTAACCAGATAAACTTTGTGCTAAAAGATTAGTGTACAGAATATAAAGTAGAGAAAACACATGACACTAAGGAACAGAATAACAGAAATAAAATAAATTTTAATAAAACATTAGTTGTACAAGAAAATTTGAATAAAGTAATAATGAATATATAATGTTTTTTTGCATGAAGAATTTTTGTTCCAACAAGAATTTCTGATATAAACTTCATCATATGGAAGTCTCTTCATATGGATAAAAGAGAAAATTTTATGTGACTAGTGACAAAGGATAAGTTAAAACTACTGGTAGAATTTGGACCAGAAAGGATAAATGTAATCATAGCAATCCAGTGAGATACAGTGTGAACAGAGAAGTATAAAAGATATATAAATGAAAATAAACTGTCACAGAATCACAGAATCAATAAGGTTGGAAAGGACCATAGAGATCACTGAGTCCAACCTATTACCTAACCTATTACCAAACTATTACCCAACACCATCCCTTCATCTAGATCATCTTGATCATGGTACTGAGCACATCATCCAATCTTTTCTTAGATACATCCGGGGACAGTGACTCCATCATCTCCCTGGGAAGCCCATTCCAGTGGGAAATTCACTCTTTCTTTGAGAAAGTTTTTCCTAATATCCAGTCTAAACCTTCCCTAATACACCTTAAGACTGTGTCCTCTTGTTCTGTTTCTGGTAGCCTGAGAGAAGAGACTGACACGCACCTGACTACAACCTCCCCTTAGATAGCTGTAGAGAAGCAATAAGGTCTCCCCTGAGCCTCCTCTTCTCCAGGCTAGACAACCCCAGCTCCCTCAACTGTTCCCCATAGGGCATGTGCTTCTGCTCTTTGTCTCAGTTTGAGACAGCAAAAGGATTAATTAACCACAACCTGGATGAGAGCTCATTAGACGGAATGCAACAGGATTTACTAGGTTTTAAAAGTAGAAATATGGTATATATGTGTGAATGGAACCAGCTACACCTCCCCCAGACCTGAGACTATGCCCCCCAACTCACAACCCCAAGAAGCCCTAAAATACCCTGGACCACGCCACCAAAAGGACACTCCCCCTCCAAAAAAAAAACCCACAAAAATTATTGAAAACGGTGACATCATGAAAGGATTCTGCTGCGAAGCAAGGTGCAGGGGTCCCACCACCACCAGGGGCTCACCTGAGACAGGGTCCTGTTGGAGAGATGCCGGAGAGTGCAACTGAGGTGCAAAGGAATTCAGGGTTGCCAGGACGTGGAGATGTGGCAGTAGACAACCCACAATCGGGATGAGAAGGTGAAGGGTTCTACATGGGGCACCTGGACTGCCTCCAGCACAGTGAACCACTTCTCTTGGGACCCCCCAGCAACAGAAGAGGACTGGTCATGTACCCATGGGAAGCTTTAAAAGGCTCCAAAGTCCCACCCTGTGCCAATCTCCCAATAAGAAGTGACTCCGAGATGTCAGTCCTCTCTGCCTTCCACTGGTTTACATCATTGAAGAATGGTGATGTCCATGCCAAGACACATGGCCAGGAGCTGATGGTGGATGGCCATGCACCTGCATACCGCTGGTGCTGTGAAACACACCCAGGAGCTGCCCCAAAGCCTAAGCAAACGGGAGCGGATGTGTGTGTGCCAGCACTGCATCTACTGCCGGCCCGCCAGTTCCCATCTCTCCACCTCCAGGACCTGGATGCAAGCTCCCCCGCCACGCGTGCCATAGCTGGTGGCATGTGGGGGGAGCAGGGCCAGGGCCACTCCACACTCACACCGGGAAAGAAAAAAAAAAAGCAAAAATGAAAAGAATTCAACAAAGCTACACATCACAGGTACTTCCTGGGCACTTAAACTGTGACAACCATTTACCATCCTTGTTGCCCTTCTCTGAACATGCTTGAGAAACTCAACATCTTTCTTAAACTGAGGAGCCCACAACTGGACACAGTAGTCAAGGTGCGGCCTGACCAGTGCTGAGTACAGGGGAAGAATAACTTTCCTAGTCCTACAGGCCACACTATTCTTGATACTGGATATTAATAAGGACTAGCAATAAAGTCTTTGACTAGTCACAGTCATCTTTCATCATTCTGATGCTTTGGGAAGTGGTCTCTTGATTCATATCTAAGTGGGCTGGCTGTTCTGAGCCCGCATAGGTCTACTGCTATGTTAGGTCAGTTCACTGATATATGAAAGGCACCTGATTAAAAATTATTAGAAATATCTGGAGTACTTCCCCATAAGTGAATATTTGCTTTGTGGATTTGTTTTTTGGCCTCACACAGGATGACTGGTTTTGTGGTTTAAATGATTGCAGTGAATTAAAGCACAAATGACTCAAATTTAGATTCATCAGCATACTCATGGTAGAATGTAAGTTAAGCTAAAGACTTTGTGCAAGTACATTTTCTGAGCATTTGTCCTGATAGGCAGTGTCGTGGCAGTTCATGTCCACTTATTGCTCATCAATTCTCATGTTTCTAGCAAGAAGATAAATGAGTTGTGATTGATTTATAGATCTTTAGAGATGTCTAAAGGTACAACCTTTAGTTTCTTCTCAGGGTCAGACATTGTCTTACCGCTTTGAAATGGTTACTGCTCCTGCATTAGAGATTTTAAAGAATTTTGCTGACACCCTGTCTAAGTCCATTGTTGTTTTGAAGCACTTTGTTTCCATGCCCCATGCCTAACTGTTATCTGTTATTAGAGTAATAGGAGGAAATGGAGAACAATAGTTGCAAATTTTGGAGGCTGTCACATTCATGTCATCATTAATTTTGATATATTTACTTTTATTCTGGAAGCATCTCTGTAAAGGGTAAGAAGTCAGAAAAATGTCAATTCCTATCAAAAAAGGAAAGATTATTAAACAGGAGGAAGGAGATGAAAACAGCAATTTAAATGCCAGTACCAATGACAAGCTTGTTAACCTGCACAGTCCATGACAAGTAAAAACAATTGGGATGGGGGTAGCAGTGAAGGTGAAAGAAACTCAATCAAGTTTTAAGCAAAAATACAGGGAATAAATGTTTACATTTGCAAGTAATACAGGAGCTCTTCTGTGCTCTGTCTACAAATGGAACTGAAATTCATATATACACCCGTGGATGAAGCACTTCAGACCAGCAGTGTTTAGTGGTAGACCAATCCAGCTACTTCGGGAATGTCTTGCTTGTTTTTTCAGTTCTGGGTTTAAATAGCTGTACTAACAACGATCAAGCTTGCTGATTTAAAGGTATGACTACTGAACTGTTGTGACAGAAGAAAATTCAGTATAGGCTTTTCCTAGAGCTGAGAACCCATTTTTTTTTTTACTACAAAAATTCCCATTAACAGCATTCTCCAGGAATTTTGCTTTTAAACTTTAAAAGTATCAGACAAACATTAAATATTTCTTATAAACAAAACAGTGCACCAGTGTGAGGGAGAAGCAGGATACCTTCCTCCATCACATTAACAGAGGAAAGTTAAAGATGTGTCTTTTCAAGGTTTGAGTAGAAGAAACATTTTCAAAGTCTCTGTGAAACATAAGGCCAAAATTATAAGAACTACTTAACATTTTATATGAAAGTCAAGCATTTAAAAATGATAAAATGTGACCATATGATAGTTCATTAAGAATGTTTTAGGAAAGACTGCTGAATTTGCCTATTGCAAAGAAAATAAAAATTCCAGAGCTAGTATGGTCCCCAGCACAGTTGCCTCAGTAAGAGCCTTTCCATTAATTTCAATGGGTCTGTCCTCCTATTCTCTAGGCTAAGCAATGATACTAGTCAGTGTTTAAAACCGTGCTTTATTATAAATGCAGTCTGCAGAATGTCACCAGTGGAGCATTTCTTTGTGCTCAAAGTAGCATGTTTTTTCAGACAGAAAATACAGAATTTACAGCCAGAAGTAGCATTGGACTCATGCTTATGTTATTGCCCCTCACTTCTAAAGATGTCAGATTTTAGTTGGCCAGAGTATGCTACAGCCAGACTCCCTGGTTGTATGTTAGGATAACATCTGCCTTTTCAGCTCGTTTTGGCAAAGGAAGCATGCACAATTTTTTTGTTATTCCAAAAGCCCTTGAAGCATGAAGAACATGAAGTTCCAATGAACTGGAACTTCTTTGTTCCAGTGATGTTGTGAAAAGTTGATTTCTTTTCTTTTTCTTTTTCTTTTTCTTTTCTTTCTTTCTTTCTTTCTTTCTTTCTTTCTTTTCTTTCTTTCTTTCTTTCTTTCTTTCTTTCTTTCTTTCTTTCTTTCTTTCTTTCTTTCTTTCTTTCTTTCTTTCTTTCTTTCTTTCTTTCTTTCTTTCTTTCTTTCTTTCTTTCTTTCTTTCCTTTTCTCTTCCCTTCTTTTTTTTCCTTTCATTTCTTTTTTCTTTCTTTTCCTTTCTTTTTTCTTTTTTTGTCCCTTTTTCTTTCCCTCCTGAAGTAAGAAATGCAAAAGCAGAATGAACATGGTTCTTCAGAGAAAACCTGTCTAATAGTGGGCTGGTGTCCACATTGACTCCTTGCCAATTGTCAAGGAGCAGTGGTCCCTCTAAAACCTGGAGAATAAGAACAAACCCCTGAGTGGACAAGGATGGTCACTAGATTTTTCCTCCCCTCCACCTTTCTTCCAGCATGGTTTGAATCAATTAGTCAGGGCTCATGAAGGTCACTTTCTGTATACTGTTTTTCACTAAACAAATAAAGATGGGAACAAACACCATGTACTTCCAGCTGAGGCTGAGATGAAATGTTTCAGGTGCTGCAATACCTTTGAAGAGTAGACCTCCAGAAGTAACTAAGGACAGTGTTTTTTATGGTATACTGTAATTACATGTGACACTTTTGTGACTGACTTATTTTATGTGCTTTTAGCCTATGGCAATATGTTATGGAGAGAAGAATTCACTGACATATCCAGGAAAAGAAACACAATGCATAAAAAATTGAAATGACAAGGTTGACAAGGTTGTTTTGTAGCCTTTTTTGCATTATTGTAATAACTAACAAACTGTTATGCTGCATTCAAAACTTTTTAGGATAAGCAATGCCTTTTTCTCTCACGTTCTCTTCAGTACACTTTAGTATATTCTTTAGAATCGTTCTTCTCCTCCCCCAGTAGATTAAAATGAAATATTCTGTAGTTTGTTCACTAAACTTCCAGGGCTATTTCTCTAGCAAGAAAGGTTCTTTTCTTTTGTGTGTATCTACACACTTCCCTTTCACCCAGCCCACTGCAGTCGCTACTGTGCTTTTTCTATCTTCCTGCTTCAGAGATCTCTGTCATCCTTTCCTGGAAAATTACTTGCTAAAAGTGGAGGCATACATGATCAGATCCTTCCCTAACTAGGTTTAATAAATGAAGAGCTTTGTGACCCTTGAAGACGAAAAGTATTTTTGTGATCAGATCTTAATAGGAACTTCTTTTTTTTGTTTGTTTTTAATAAACTATATAAAACCTTAAATTTGGGCAGCATAGATAAAACCACCATGAATGGATATTATTCATTGAATTTTATGGGCCATTTAAAATAAGTTTGCCTAAAATATTGCTAAAAATTTCAAGTATAAAATTACTAAGAAAAAAATTAAATCTCTGAAATCAAATGCACGGAGCCATAAGTTCTGGAGATCTAGTGAGTGCTTTCTTTTTAATACTATGAAAAACATATTCCATGCAACACAATATGGAACTAAATAACTCATGAAAGTCTTCTTTTATGCCATATGTATCTTGTGTCTGTAACACTCTGTAAACAAATGTTTGCTGTTGCTTCTTTGATCTCATAAAATCCACCAGATATAAGAATATAATCAACAAAATTTGAAAATATTTCTTTTCTAGTTATGGCAGTCACATTTTATCATTAGAACTTTTTTCCCCACTAATGATTCAATATTTCAAGTGATGCATTCTCGATAAGGGAATCAAATTCACTTATGGCATATTTTGCAGCTGAGAGGTAAGATCAATAATTTCTCAAAGCATCAGGAAGGAAGAAGTTCTACCATACAACTGCACAAACACACACACAAAACAGAAAAAAAATCCCTGGAAGGATTATTTTAAATCAAACTATAAAAAATAGTCTTGACCATTGTCAGAAAAATCTATATGCTTCTGAACAGTCTCCTGTTCTTTTTCTGTAAATGATACAGTCAATAAAAGACTTCTTTTTTTTTTTTTCCAATATTGTCGTGGGGCTAAAAAATGAAAGTTAAAAACAATCAAGCCATGGTACAGTGACTTTGCCTTGTGCTGGTGGCCCTGGCGACTGCTTTCTGCTCCGGGGCCGCCTGCCCCCATGCCTGCATGGTTTTTTCGGTTGCCCTCCCCCCCCC
>VYZS01005054.1:0-12280 GCA_013400695.1 Neodrepanis coruscans | reverse complement strand
AAAAAAACCCCAAACAACAAAACAAAAAAACCCATAACAACCTTCTTTTAAAAAAATCAAAGTTGGCATAGTAATAATTGTTATATGCTTATATACATAATGCTATTCTATTAACCAGTTTTCATGTTTCTAAAATTGTGACTGGCAGGTTCTGGGACAAACTTTGGTGGATAGAGGATTCCTAGTGAAAGACTCCATAAAGTCAACATATCCTTACTCTGGCTAGAATTCTCAATTTTGTTAATTCCATTCATGATAAATCTGGGAAACAGTTTAGATCACTAAATCCCTTTGTGGAACACTTCATTCTGTGCTGTAACATAAGAGCTGTCCAGAAATGCTGTGCTCGTTCTACTTTCATTGTTTCCTGTTGATTGCAAGAGATTCAACAGAAAAACTCCTATAAGGTCATATTCAATAATGCAAATAGTTGGGCTGGTAACAAATTAACTGCAGCGTACTCTGGGAGTAGATCACTTGCCAGAGTCAGATGAACACCAAGATGATGGTTGCTATAACCTGGGAATAATTCATAATAGACTGCATAGAATACAAGGTGAGATACTTGTCCTAGGGACAATAGGGTAGCAAGGGTGTTGCCAGTGGCCACCGGAAGCTCTTACCACCCTTTGTACCCATTAATGCTCTCCTAAGGATGTCACTACCTTGGGCTGTTATCCAACAGTGTGTGTGGGAGAATAACCTCACGATCTATTGAAGCAAGGAACACTACAGAAACAGCTTGCTAAATAGGCCTCCTCTTGTCCTAGACAGTCAGAAAACCTGCCAACTGCCAAAGCATATACAGCACAGAGACTTCAAAGACATTGACACTGTTAATCTCTCACTAAGCATGGATACACCTGTAAATTGCTAAAAGAAAAATGATGATAGGAAAACCTTTCACCTTCATCTGTGGTACAACAACAGCTTTGGGGATTTGCTTTGATTTAGTAATGATCCAGCTCAATGCTTCCTGAGTTGATGGTATCTAAACCTTACACATAGGCTTTTGATTATCTTGAGACAATTTTTCTTCACACTGGCATTGTAAACAAAAGGAGGTTTAGAAATGCCAGAGAATGTCTGGAAAAGCTTGGATAACTTTCATACTATCTGACTGACTTAAGACATCTTAAATTTAGTGAAATTTATCTTTAAGTGAACAAAGGATATATAGTTTAGGTTAATGTAATAAAAACAATTTTTCAGTTTATTTGTTAACATGACATATATGTAGATAAAATTTTAAACATATTTTGGTATTTTGAAATATGAAATTGTCAATGAAATTGTCAGATGAGACTACGTGGAGACCACGTTTCTTGTGAAATGTGAAAAATTAACATTTGACAAGTAGAGTCATCTTCAGCACTTGGGTTTAGGCAATGAAGCGCCTACAAGGAACAATTATAAAGAAATCACCGAGATCCTCTCCAGGAACTCAATAACCTGGAGTGTCTTCCTAAAATCCCTCTACTTTAATATAGGCAGTATGGGGAATGAACACAGTGAGTTAGAGATCTTTGTGCAGCTGCAGAGCTACAGTTTTACTGGGATCACAGAGGTATGATGGGATTACTCCCATGACCGAAGCATTGCAATTTGATAAACTTCTACAGTGAAATTGTTCCACTGGTAAATGAGAAGAGAGTAATGGATATTGACTACCGGAGTTCAGTAAGGCCTTTGACACTGTCCTTTATAGACAAGCTGTTAAAATATGGGCTGGATGAGGGGAGAGTGAGGTGGTTTGAAAATTATCTGAATGTCTGGGTCCAGAAGGCGGTGGCACAAAGACGAGTTAGAGTCCAGTGATGGGTTCAGTCCTCTTTAACATCTTCATTATAGGCCTGCTGATGACACCATGCTACCATCCAGAGGAGTCTCGACAGGCTGAAGAAATCAGCTGAAAGGAATCTCAGGTATTTCAGCCAGGAGAAGTACAAAGTCCTGCACATGGGGAGAAGAAAGCCCAGGGACAAATAAACACTGAAAGCCATGCAGCTGGAAATCAGCTTGACAGAAAATGTGCTGGGAGTCCTGGTAGACACCAGTTTGCACATCAGCCAGTAATGTACTCTAACAATAAAGAAGGTGAAAGATACCCTGATTTACATTTAAAAAAGTGTTGTCAGCAGGTTGAGAGTCGTGATCCCCTCTACTTGGCACCAATGAGACCATACATGGAGTTCTATGTTCAGCTCTTGTCTCCCCAGCACAAGAGAGACATGGACGTACTGAAGAGAATCCAACAAAGAGCCACAAAGACGATGAAGGGGCTGGAGCATCTTTCCTATGAGAAAAGACTGAGAGATAGAATTGTTTAGACTGGGGAAGAGAAGCCTCAGAGGGGACCTTACTAATATACGTAAATAATCTGATGGGAGGATGCAAAAAGGAAAAAGATAAGGTCTTTTCAGTATTGCCCAATGACAGGACAACATGCAGTGGACACAAACTGATATACAGGATATTTACTTTGAACATCAAGAAACACTCTTTTACTATAAGTGTGACTGAACACTTGTATAGATTGCCTGTGAGGTTGTGGAATCTCTGTTCTTGGAGATCTTCAAAAGCTGTCTGGAACATGGTCCTGGAAAATCATATCTAGGTGGCCCTCCTTAAGCAAGGGGGCTTAACCAAGTGGACTCCAGAGGTTCCTTCCAGCATCAGCAAGTCTGTGATTCTGTGATAATATTGTATCATCACAATTTCTATGGTAGTGTCTGTTTAATGGGCGTACAATATCTGCAAAGAAAATGGGATTGTTCAAATAGATTATAATGAACCAGTGACTGAGATGATTATAAATAGCATACTGGGGGATAAGTAGTTTTTCTGTAAATGAGGTCTCTGGGGAATTTTGATGTTGTCAATGTTCCAGATTTGTTGCATGCATCATAAAGAGTCAAGTTCTAGTTTGTAAGAAACTAATAGACTTTTGTAATAAAAAACTGTTTTAATGTGTGGCTTGTTCTTTGTATCATGAAGGAAACAGTATTTTGTTTACCATTTTATTAATTTTTTATTCTTTGGAGTGACAAAATCTTTTACAAAACATATTCATCTGTTTTCTATCTAACAGTCGCTAAAAGAAAAAAATCAGTCCTTCAGACTCATTTTGGGTAGTTAAACCTCTATTAATCACAAGCTTTCACTGAAACACTACAGTTTGGTGTATTATAATGACACACACTTTATAAATGCTTTGATATGCAGAGAAATACTTAACTACTGCCATCTCAGCAACTATTTGCTGGCATTCTTGAACTCTATAGGGTTTCTTATTTATGCTGAAATCACTTTATATCTCTCTGGCAGCATGAAATGGACACATCACATTTATATTAATTTCTGATCTTCTCATCACTGAAAAGTTGTTGTAAAGTTGCCTTAGTTTAAAGTACTGCACTCAAAAGTCCTGTCAGGCATATAAAATACTAAACAGGAGTCAATAATAGTTCAGATACCATCCTTGAGTTTTGGGCTGAAATTTTGAGAAAAGAAATACTGCCAGTCTAAGAGGATTTCCTTATGAACCACCTTATATGAAGGATGGAGTATGTTTATTGTGATAGCATGTTTGGGTGGGTGCTGTACAATGTCATCTTGAGGGCTTTGTTTTACTTTTGGAGTTTTGTTGTCTGTAAAATGCCTAAAAACTTACTGAAGAAAAATCAGTAAAAATTGAACTATGGAGGAAGAGCAGACTTGTAACACTGCATATGCTGTGAAGATATGACTGTATTGTTTTTTTCTTTTAAACATATTTTATTAAATATTTGCTGTTAGAAGAAAATATCCTAGGGAGTTTATTTTCTTTAAAAAACGTAGAACAGTAGGGCTCAGGTTTATGAAAAAAACATATAAGCGTACATACCTGTAATGGCATAAACAGGGGCTGAATACTTGCAGAAAATTAGGTATGATGTAAAACATGTTTCATATTTCCCAAGCTGGAAAATATTCACATTACAGATCAGGAAAAGTAGGCTTTTGGAAGAGAATCCACATCACCAGTCAAGAAAGGAAGTCTTGCTTAGAAAATATAGCAATATTGTAAAAGCTGGTGCTTTTTTTGTTCTGGTTTGCTTTGGTTTTATTTTTGATTTTTTTTTTAGGAAGTGTAATTTTTCTTGCCATCACTTTTCTATGTAAGACCTCGCAAGAAGGACTATCAGCTTTCATAGCAGTTATAAAGCTGAACATCAGTACATTAATGTGGATGCAAGGAATATAATTCTAATAACAATTTAATTCAGTAAAACCCAAGGGGTAGAGGATAGAACAGGAAGAATGTTATATCATTCCTTTAAGTATTTAAGCAAAATTAGATGCTTGTCTCAGTAACAAAGCAAAAATATTCTAAGCAGGAAAAAAACAAGCAACCCATATGATTTTGTCCCAGTCCTTCAGAGCTTTCCCACGCTTCATGACATTCATGCACAATATATTAATTTCAATATTGTAGATCTCCGTATTCCCATTCCTAACAAGGTTTTAGCCAGTGAAAACACTCTGGTGTTGCTTGACTTTTTCAGCTTCTTTTTATTATCTGATCAACTACATCAAATTTCTGCTTCAAAGCAAATATACTTTTAGCCATCTTGTAACTTTCTTCAGCATGTAGAAGAAATACATGTGAATGATTATTTCAGGATGAAATATATGTCCCATTGCATGATTTCTAACCAGTTTTTAAGAGACTGAGTGTTTTTTGATGTTTATGTTACTTAGAGCTCCGGGCAACACCTGGCACTGCTGCTTATATGATGGATGTTTTTAACTGCTATTATGTCTACTGCGTGCAGTTTCAGAGAGCCACTAATATAAATGTTGTATGGTTTATTGCTTCATAGAAAAATGAGCCTTTTAATGCAGTATGACTCTGGTTATTCTTCATTACTTGAAATACTGTAGAAGAACCTTGTATGTCTAATGAGAATTATAGATTCAGTGCAGAGTGTACAAAATATAATTATCACTGTTTCCAGACTTAAGAGGGTCTTATTCATCATGTGCAAAAATATTCAAGCAACATTAAGCAACTTTGTTCTTACTTACTAGACTGACTGCATAGAGAAAAATGTTGGATATCGTGGGACAAAAACCATGAGAAAGAAACAGAATGTATCCAACAAGCATATCTCAAGGCTAAACCTCAGATTAGGCCGCATAGTTTGTATCCTTTTTAACAANAGTGCAGAGTGTACAAAATATAATTATCACTGTTTCCAGACTTAAGAGGGTCTTATTCATCATGTGCAAAAATATTCAAGCAACATTAAGCAACTTTGTTCTTACTTACTAGACTGACTGCATAGAGAAAAATGTTGGATATCGTGGGACAAAAACCATGAGAAAGAAACAGAATGTATCCAACAAGCATATCTCAAGGCTAAACCTCAGATTAGGCCGCATAGTTTGTATCCTTTTTAACAAGGCATATCGCAAGGCCTGAGC
This sequence comes from Neodrepanis coruscans, assembly GCA_013400695.1. NCBI lineage: Eukaryota > Metazoa > Chordata > Aves > Passeriformes > Philepittidae > Neodrepanis > Neodrepanis coruscans. The sequence continues at coordinate 6,811 of VYZS01005054.1, read as the reverse complement.
ACTAGGACATGAGAAAGGATGTTAAAAACAGTACTTGCTAAGTAAAAAATAGCACCAAAGGTTACTATAGCAATAAGACCTTAGTGTTAGTCAGCATCTATGATTTTAGCCAATCAATAAGTGACTTCAGGTGTAAACAACTTACGCATATGGTATCAGACCAATCAAGTAGTTTGTAGACATGTGTGTGGAATTAAAAACTTATAAATGTAGCTGAAAGTAGAGAATAAGTGGATTGACTTTTCATCACAATGGTGCATCTGTGTCTTCCCTGGGCTCTGCATGAATGTCAGACCCCAACAGAAAAACATAGTATTAATGAAGTAAACACAAATCTTCCCATTTCCATAGGACTTTCTTGGAATATTTACTTGATTGTGAATGAAGGTGAAGCTCTGTATGGCAGAACCTATACACAACTATTGTCTATTTTTCTCCCTCTGTTTCTGTATATAGTTGTACAATTGATGATAACAAATACAATCTTGTCTTTCATTTTCTGGTAATGTACAAGACTATAGATAAGAATCTAAACATCTCCTAAATGCCTAGAGAATGCAGAACAGTAAAAATTAGATAATTAGGAAAATTAGATAATTCTGGTCCACTCTTTAAGTGGAGTGGATGGTGTTTAGACCTGGCTTTTCTTCCGTTTTAATATATTCTTTCAGAAATATGACTGTACATATCTATGTATGCGCCATACAACATGACCGCTTCTCAGATGAGAATAAGTAACAGATAATAGTCACATTCTGGAGTTATAGGTAGCATAGCCTTATCATAGACTTTTTTGGAAAAATCTAGAGAACTTAAATATCTTTATATATTTTCATAATAAAGTGCTACAAGAAAAAGGCAGAAAAATCTTATAGAAGTCAAGAGGGTATTTTGTTAAATATGTTCTTGGACTCAATGCGACACAAATTTCCACGCATTCAATCACAGCAGGAAGGTTTTCAGATGGACGAGAACAAAAAGACCTTAAATTGTTTAGAATTCCCTTTGGGTAAGTTTGTTTTCCTAGTTCAGCTTTAGTGATTTGTTTTTTGTTTTTTTGGTTTTTTTTCACTTAGATTAATTTCAGTCTTTAAGAGATATTCTCTTTAATTGCTGAAGCTAATCTCTGAAATGAAAAGGTATGTAACTACTGTCTAAGACCAAAACAGGTGACTGGGTTGTTAATACCTGCAGATGTTTACTGAGATGGGTTTCCAGCATTGCTCCAGTGTTACAGCAGAAGTGGCAGGAGCAGGAGAACTTAGCCACATGATGTTAAGGGTTTTAAGTTTCTCATAGATTTAAAGATAGTTTTCTTTTGAATTGTCTAAAGGAGCTATGCAAACAGAATAAAAATAAAGAGGGATATATTGGGAGAGGAAGGGGGAGTGACCAAACAAAAGATCCTTAGTGACTTGTCACTCAGACCCATTCATTTATCCCTAGTTACCATAGAACTCTGTTCACTGGTGTTGGTAGTACTTGCATCACAAAGCAAGTACATAGCAAAGCACTATAGAAGAGATTTTATATAACAACCTAATAAATGAGAATTTCCTAGTGACATTGGATCTTTTTTCCTCTTGTAAGCAGAAAAAAATGCAAATTCAGATGATAAATCTATAGAATGCAGTCACTTCACAGATGTGTTAAATCAAATTAAGAGTGCTTTTATAATATTGAGCAAATGGCAGCTGTACAAAATAACTCATTTGTAAGCCTCATCTATTATAGTTAATTTTGCTGACTTCCAGTACTTAATTTAAATTTGTTAAACGAGATAAATAATGTAGGAGGTCGTACAAATTGTATGTTTGTTCATACCAGAATTTATCATGTACCTTAAGACACAAGTGTTTTGCCCACTTCGTCATTTCCTTGTTTTCTTGACAGCTTTAATCAATGGAATGGAATTGTTAACAGGCATATTTTGTATCTTTAAGACTTATTTTAGAGCTGGAATCTACTTTTTAAAGGACAACTAGACTGTTAAAAAAAATTCTCAACAGAACACAAAAGGTAGAAGAAAAGGTGGTATCTTAACCATTTTGGTTTCTGAGATCTCAGAAATGGTGTCAGCTTCTTGACCTTATCCTATGAGTTTTCTGTGTCTTTGAAGCATGCCAAACAGAATTAAAAAAATATCACAATACCATTATTATTTGTATGGCTAGTGTTGAAACTTGGAGGACACATAATCTTTCAGGCTCTTTTTTATAATGATGCAAGCACATATTCCTATTTTAGGACGATATCCATCAGGGTTAGCTTTGGACTCTGTAGAGAGACAACCATATAGGTTGCAGGTAAATTTCTCCTGTATTAGACTAAAACTAATTCTTGTGCCAGAGTCTGTTAGGAAGACTCAGGTGCTAAAATTTTATTGACCTTGGTGGAAAAAAGGAAATGGGTTTTCTGATGTGCTTGTTTTTCAGGATTGATTGGAGTGTATAAGTCAAAGAAAACTGCATAAAAAAAATAGTGCTCTTAATATATAAACATGAGCTCAGGTCACAGATTTTCTCTGCAAGAATTTCTTCCAGCAAAAATACAGAGGTTGACAGAGAGAAAATAAAAGCATCAACTGAAGACAGTATAAATTAAATGGAAATATTTGGTTAACGACATGGAATAGTTACTACCTTTTCTGAGGTCACTTTTGTAAACTGACTCCAGAACATTTTATATAAGAACACAGAAATACACAGGGATGGTTTATGAAGTTAGTAATTCTCAGTGTTTCTGTTTTCAAAGTACTTTCTTGTTCTCTCCCTAATTCCTAATATTTTACTTGCTTAGTGACTGCCACCAAGCATTTAGTGTGTAACCATGTTACTGTCTCAGTTTACCCATGATGAGTGACTCAGAAACTATGCTGATGTATAAGGTTTGTATCATTTTTACTCATGTGCACAACTTTCCTTGTTTCAAATTTCATCTGCCACCTTATTAATTTCTTTGAGAAAAGGGTTGTCAAGCATTGTAACAGGCTGCCCAGGGAAGTGGTGGAGTCACCATTCCTGGAGGTATTTAAAAGACATATAGGTGTGCATTTAGAAACGTGATTTAGTGGTGGTTTTTGTCTAGTCAAGTTAATGGTTGGACTTGGTGTTTGTAAGGGTCTTTTCCTACCTAAATGATTCTAAATAATACTATAATGTTTGTAATACTACACTTTGTCTCTTAAGGGCCTTCTGCAATTCTACAGTCAGTTCTTTCTTCAATTAAAACTTTCATATTTTTATAATAACACTGATATATCTATATATAGTTTAACATTAATAACTTCTGTGTCACCATCAAACTTTAGGCTCACTCCTTACTTTTCTGATAATTTTTAAATACTTTGAACAACGTAAGTCTCAGCATGCACTCATCTGCATTTCCACTGTTGGCTTTCTTTTAAGAAGTACTCTACCCACAACAACTATTTGCTTCCACTCTGTTAAATTTAACTCAGTAGGTTAAACAAAGCAGATTGCTCCCATACTTGCTGACCATTTCAATGAAGGACAAGAAGTTGGCAGGAGAGGAATTTCTTCTGCAGAATTTTGTTGACTCTAACGTAGAAACTCGCATTAATCTAGTTCACTAATTTCGTCCTTTTAAATGAAATGGCAGTAGACAAAGTGAAATGAATGTGAGTTTGCTGCTAATTAACATGAAAATCTACTATATGGTGTTAATCTTAGTAGATCTTAGTACAGTAACTGATAAAACATTAGAAATCTACAAAAGTTGAGAAGAACATGAACAACTGACATACAAACAATGCAAGCTGACATGTCATCAGTCACTCTGAGTTAAAAACAAATAGCAAGAAAGAAAAACAGAAAAGAAATTTCAAAAGTATGTGGAAGTGAGACTTGTCAACTTGTCAGGTGTGAAGTTTTAGAACAGGCTTGGCCAGAAACAATTGCCTTATACAAATACTTCTATAAAACTGATAAAATATTGGTAGAAAGAATTGTGGACTGAGATGGCATACCTTCTGCTCTTTTTTCTCCCACACAAGAGAGCTGAAACTTTGTATTNCAGAACCCCACTAGTGACAGGTTGCCAGTCTGATGTTACCCCATCACTACTACCCTCTGTGCTCAACTCTTCAGTCAGTTGCTCACCCAATACATGATGTGTTAAACCAGCTGTATGCTGGACATTTTGTAAGAAGGATACTGTGAGAGATGGTATCAAGAGCTTCACCAGGCACTGAAGTGAGACTGCCCAGCTGTAATTTCCTGGGTCCTCCTTTTTTCCCTTCTTGAAAATCAGAATGTTTGTCAGCTTCCAGTCAGCTGGGACCTCTCCAGATTCTTGAGACTGCTCAAAAGTCATGGAGGAAGGTTGTGCCAGATCTTTGAGGATTCTGGTATGAATTGTATCAAGCCCCTTAGATTTGTAGAGATCCAGCTGGAGCATCAGATCACACACAATTTCAGGATCACTTGGGAGTTGATCATTCTCACAATCATGGTCCTCCAGCTTAAGGCACTGAGACTCATTTAGTCCCTCATCTGTATTAAAGAGAAAGGCAAAGAAAGCACTAAGCACCTCTGCTCTCTGTCTCCTTCTTTATGGGGTGACCAGCCTCATTCAGTAACAGGCTAATGATACTTCTATACTGCCTATTGCCATTAATATATTTGAAAAAACTCTTTTTATCGTCGCCCACATTTCGGGGCATCTTCAGCTCCAGTTGAGCTTTGGTTGCACAAATTTTCTCTCTACAGTGGCAAGCAGCATCTCTTAATTTTCCCCATGACACCTGACCATACTTCCACTGGCCAACACCTTCCTTTTTTCCCTTATTTACATTAGAAGATTCTTCATCCAAGCCAGCCTTCTGCATCTCTGTTTGAAATAATATTTCTTTATGTGTTGTTCTTATCTAATCTACTTGCTTAATACATGGCTACAGGATGGACTTTAGATTAAGATATTTATAGTTATCTCTCATAACTGCTTTCTATCTCTGGGATTAGTTTCTAATATCTTCTTCCTCAGTCTCTGACTATTTGGGGACATTCAACAAAAAATTTACATGAATGTCAATAAAATGGAGTTTTTGTGGGAAAGAAAATCTGAGACATTTACCTGGTCAATATTGGGTTGGGGAATGAGAATATATGAGAACATAAAATTACGTGTATTTTCTTCTCTATTATTGTTTGTGAGTCCTACTTATCAAATTGCAGTCTTCCTTGGGAGGACTACATTCCAAGTCCTCGTAAAACGTTCATAGTAGAGTAAATCTCCCATGGACCCTGCCTGGACATTTTAAGGACATCTTGAATATAAATACAAAATAACAATACTGCTTATGTCAATAAACCTATATCTGAAATTATACAAGGGAGTTTGAAGCCTCTCAATTAGTGTTTTTCCTCGACTCTATGGTGTTTATACTACTGAAATGAATGTTCTGTGTACTTTTCATCGATGTATTAAACACAGAGGGAATACAAATTGTGACAAATCTATTGTCTTCAAGAAAATGTACCCTATATGGTGATTTTTTCTAAAGCTTAGCCGACTGCTTGTCTTTGATTTTGCAACAAGAATCTCAGTGTCTTTGCAAAACTCTGTTATTACCATAAGTAGTTTTAATTTATAATAGAAGAAGGAAAACATAATTGGTCATTTCATAATACATTTTCAGCTGTCAGTTTGAAGGACAATACAAAAGAAGCATTCAAGATTCTGAATTTTTTTTCAGGGATGCTGCTGGAGTTCATTATCCACAAAAAAGAAAGGCACAGCCAGGCGTACACACGTGCAAGAAAGCTGAACAAAGAAAGAAAGGAGAACAAAAGAAAGAGATACATAATGTAAAATCTCCAAGTAATATGGATTCTATCTTCTTACAAAAATGTACTTGCATGCTATATGTAATTCATATATTGTGAAAAAAAGCCCTCTGGAAAGGGTGTAAGAGTGCTGGTTTCAGGTGGCAGTAAAAGATAAAAAAGAAAAGATAAAACTTTAGACAAAGAAGGATGACATCTTTTCAATATTTGTTTTAAATCAGGAGAAAATATATCATCTAAGATACAAAATGGTGGTTAAATCCACAGAACTGATACATTCTAATCAAAATTCTGAACTATGCCTGTCGTGGGCTAAAAGCGAAAGTGAAATAAAATGTGCCTTTTTGTATCCTACCGTGGGGGGGCCGGGGGTGCGGGGCTGCGGGCGGTGCCCGCATCGTTCCGGTGGCCTTTCTTTTCCCCCCAGCGGTGCGGCCCCAGTCCCAGGCTGGGGTCGGCCATGGCCCCGCTCCGAGCCGAGGTGGGGTCGGAGCGCAGCGGGAGGGACCGGCTGCTAGGGTTGCCCGGCCATCGCTGCGGTTCCTCCCGCCTCTGTCTCCCTCCGTCCTTGGGCGTCCGCTTGCCGGGGAGCATGCGTGGTGGCAGCAGCAGCGGCAGCAGCGGCGGCAGAGGCACGGAGCCTGGTGGCAGCAGTGTCCGGCAAGGGCGGCGGCAGGAACGGCCGGCGTGGCGCCCACACAAGCAGGCGCACCAGCAGCCGTGAGTGCGGGGACGCGGGAGCCCGGCATGGCTGCAGCAGCAGAACAGTCAAAGCGCCATGGCAGGCATGGCGGAAATGGCGGTGCCGGCTCCCTGCCTGTGGCAGCATGGGAGGGGCCGGTCGCCGGGGTCCCCCCGGCCGCCGCCGCAGTTCCGGCTGCGTGCGGTCGTACCAGTGAGACCCTGCCCCAGGCACCCCGTGTTCGGCGCGGGCATGTGTCCGGGTGCAGGCGGGGTGCCGCTCGGGCGGTGGCGTCAGCCCAGCGGTGGTGGCCATGTGGAGG